>JALIZH010032960.1:2050000-2135000 GCA_030522465.1 Rhipicephalus appendiculatus | reverse complement strand
AAAGATAGGAAAAAAAAGAAGAAAACATCAATTTTTCCATCGGTTGGTAATACAGCGTAACCTTCCGGTTGCTTGAATGAATTTATGTAGCGAAGTTAGAACAGCACTGCTGCTTGCACCAAACTGGCCGGCTCCAAACGATAACAGGTTAGAGGTAGTAAGTGTTAACCCCAGTTTACCAGTCGGAATTTCCAGAAATATTCGGTGGAGTGAGGCGAAACGGCGGCATGACAGAAGAAAGTGATCTATTGTTTCCGGTTCATTGAAAATTGCACAGAGGTTAGTTAAAGAGAAGCCGGATTTTTGAAGGTAATAATTTAGCCGGAGAACTCTACAGTGAAAGCTTGTGAGGGTCACTTCGCACTGACGTGAAAGGCATTTTGTGGTGTTCCGTGAGAACTGCAAGTGCTGGAACTCATCAGATTGTATAAGAACTGTTTCACTGTTTTTAAAAAATAAAAGGCGTTTGAATCTTTCTCCTGTAATGAAAGAAAAATGTGGAACTATATGTAGAACCGGGCCATTTAAAGACGCCGTAGCGAGCGAGTCAGCTGCTTCATTTAGGAAAATTCCAGCATGCCCGGGGACCCAGAAAAACCGAACTTCTGATAGCCTACATGGTACAAGAGTAAAAAATATCCTGAAGAAGAAGAAGAAGAATATGTTTAATGGGAAGAAGGAGGAGAGGTCGGCCTGAAAATCGGGTTTTTGGCCTGCTACTTCTTAAGGGGGGTAAGGGGAAAACGGAAAGAAAGAGATAGAGGGAGGCATGATGAGAGGTGACTATGGTATGGCACAATGAGTCACTGCACACACTGTCCTGTGCAGATGCGACTGCTTGGCGGACGTTAAATGTGCACAAACTGACAACGCATCAGTAATAATAATAACTTTTGATTGCTGAAAATTTAGTTTTCTAAGAGCCAAAGTGATTTCCAGAAATTCTGCCAGAAATATTGGGGTGAAATCAGGCAGTCGGAGCGCGAAAGACCAATTAAGCTGGTGAGAAAAGATGCCCACTCCGGCTCTCTGAAGATCCTTGTGGTGCGGTTCAGCCCACTACGGGTTGTTGTCGTCATCTCACAATGGCTCACACCCAACCCACTACGGGTGTTTCGCCATGAGTCATGCAGCAATGGGAAAGTACAAAAGAAAAAAAAAGAAAAAGAAATGTTCTAAACAAAGGCATTAGGACAAGTTCTTTGGCAAGTTGGTGCTTGCCAGGCATGATCTTGCTAGCGCGAAAACTCAAATATAAAAGAAGCTGCGCTTTTATTTCATTCATTCTTTCCTTTGACTGTTAAGAGAACGTACCAGGTTTTGAGCATCATCATCATCATCATCATCATCATCATCATCCTAGTAATCATTTGCCGTTATGTAGCTATGACTATTATATCTGGTGGAATAGCAAAACCGCATCCAATGCATGTGATTCCAAACGCAGTTGTTTCCTAACCAATAGATCAGAAAAAAGGCAGACTCAGAATACTACAATTCTTTTGGAGAGCCCTTAGCAACGTCCTTTACACAATTCTCTGAGTCGTTGCGAAAGATGTGCATATTTATCTAGATCGCAAACTTTTTGGCTCAAAGAATACCGATGCCGTCCTTTCTAATTTACTCCTTGTACCGTGTTGGTGAAGCGTGTTTCCTCATAGGACTTGCAATGATTGTCTTCGAAAAGTTGTGTTTCTCTCAGCGCACGTGTGTTCGCGGCTAATAGCTTACGGTGGTGCGCAAATTGGCTTTCTAACTGCTTACACTAAGACCCGAAGAAAACCTAATGAATAACGACCTCTCTCCAGAAGCCTTAATTGCGCACATAGGTCTCTACAATGCTCATTGGTTTATTTTGTCGACGGCGGAAGATTAGTTTCGCTAACGTACATTAGTTGTTCTGGCACTGAAGCCACGTCTTGTATTGCGTTTATCTTTGTGTCTTGCTACGTCAAGGTGCAAGAGCCCACGTTAATTCTAGTAACCTCCGCCATTACTTTACTACAAATATCTATACCGTAAGGTCGTTGACTTCCGCTTATTGGCACGCGGCAAACAAAGGCGATCCACCTTGCAATAATGATTTTGACGTCGATAAAACAAACATTGTGCTACGTAAGTTGTTTTTCGCCTTTTCTTTTGTGGACTTCCATGTTTTGCACTTCATTGAGGCATAGTTTCGGGTCACTGTATTGAGTTTCAAGAAAAACAACTAAGCACTACTACTTGGGCCGGAGAACTTATCCTCTCCCACACAGAATGATGCCCAGACCACAGGCGTCCGCATTACAAATTTACGAATTATCTAGACCAGCCTACAGAAAGCAATCTTTTTCATATCAAATACCTAATCTACTCCATAACCGTGGCTATATCCGTGAACCTTTAGAAACAAGGTAGTGCTAAACACAGTTAAAAAAAATGTTAAAATGTACTTACTCTTTTCTAGTCTGCCCTAACTGTATTATTAGTTGCAAATATCTTTCCGGGTATTTTTTAGTTTTGTATAATTGCATAGGCGTCACTCATTCATTTAATGTGTACTTTACAATCTGCATTGTGTTTTGCTGTTTGACCTAAAATGTTACTGGTTTCAGTTTATTACATTTTTCCTCTTTATTTATCTTGCTAAGTTTTGGCCTAGTATAGACGTGAAAATGCAGAGCATTTCGTAGGTTCACACCTTGGTTCCGGCGACTGGTGGTGAGGTTTGGAGGGCGCATTGAAAGGTGCAAAGCCTTGAGGAGGAGCGTCCTCTTGAGATCCAAATTCTTTTCCTGTAAACATGAACAAATACGTGTCCAGGAAAGAAAATATAAAAAAGCATGGAATTACGGCGCATAAAATACTACGTTTGTTGTTTAGTCTACTTCATTATACATCCTCATCAGTCGCAAAGAGAGGAGCATAATGTTAGGACTTGCAGTTCAAGTCAACTTCCATCGAATCACACAACTCTAAATCCTTTTGAATTACATGTCAAGTTTACATACTTGAATTCACTTTCTTCGGTCAGCGTTCTAACTTGAAAGCCACAGGTTAGAAAGCGCGATCTTTAATGTCAGATTGTCAGCATGCAGAGCAGCAACATTGACTCGTATCTCCATGGCCGCATTGTCTACAGCTTAATGCCCTCGTGTCGATACCAACACTGCGCGTGTGGCATGGAGACGCGCAAGCACACCGCAGCTCACACCTACTCAACTTCCTGTCACATTGCATTAGGGACAGCGTTGTCCGCCGCGGACTCGGCAGACGAGCTCGAGGTGGTTTATCGAACGAGAAGGGCAGCTAAGGCCGCTGGACTGTTTGACGGAGAACATCACGCACTGCATTGCAAAGGAGTAACCCACACTCTCTCTACTCGCGTGCTGCTGTATGTAAAGTTTATTCTCTTTCTCTCTCTACAGATCCCAAATGGTTTCATAATCGTGTAAAAAGAAAGGGGGGGGGGGGGGGGGGTTCAGTGGTTGACCTAACTTGAAGTGGTAGACTTGCTGTACATTTACATGTCGAGAACCCTCGCAACGTTCTAATACTCTCTTGCTCCTAATGTCAAGATGTCACGCTAAATGCCGTTCAGTGTAGTGGACGGAAATACGTCGAGGCCGCGAAATGTCCCTTAGTTGCATGTCGAAACGATTGTACGGAACTAGAACCGCGGCAACCTGTACAGCGCTGCACTTTTTTTCGCAGCGATCGAATGTTGTTGCTAGCTCGAACGTCCCTCTCGCGTTTCGCAATAGTGGTCTATCTGCTCACTTTAACTTCAAAGGACACAGTACCAATCGACACACTTAGGTCTAAGTCGGGTAGAGTGCCTGTAGCGGTTGCTCGTCGATGCGCTTTAGCGGGCGTGTGGTGTAACATGGCCCGTGGTTTTGCTGGCTGAGAGCTCGCCTGTATTGAGTTACATAACTGCAGCTGAAAATGAATACTTCCCTTTCAATGTGTGCTGCCCACTAACATCAAGGCGAGCAGGTTTTCCTTTTCTTTTTTTTACACTTACTGCATGACAGCTGCTATAGTTACATACTTGATTTGGTACTTCTGAAATTTACATGTCGAAAACGTCGTTCCCAAATCATTTTTTCCCATACAATATCAATGGCTCTTCGTCTGATCGCAACGGTCTTCGCCTTGTGTTTGTTTAAATGTGTGCATGGTTTTGGTCGATGGGGCGCTGGTGAAAGGAGAGAGCGGTTACCGAAAGGGAGAAGGTGACCTTCGTGGCGAAGAAACATCAGATGAAGTGGCAAGATGAGCCCGTGTCGTGGTATATGTAGACTGCATTTCATGTTATGAGGGCAAGGTTAATGGTTGATATCGAGAGGATATCCTCTGCCGCACAACGAAGTCAAACTAAAGGCCGCGAGCTTTGTAACTGCCTGCTGCTAAAGGGCGGTTGGTCGACCGGATGCTAAACATGGAGAGGTACGGTCAGGTACAGCCCAAAAATAGGATTTATATAGACGAAAGCTGATTGAGGACTTACGTCTCGGCCGCGGAGGCACAGTGTGGTGGCGTAACACGATTAAAATGCGGAGCGATAAATAAGAGGATAAAAGCTATTACAAGCCTCATGTGCCATCAGCGCTAAGGCTTTAGATAGCCGGTTGATCGGTTTTTGTAGATGAGTCCACTTTACAGTACCAAGCATTAAAACACACATGCCGATCCGTATTCGTAGTTCTACACACGAATATATTTAAACGGGGTGTTTGAAGAAATGTGTCCGAGAAGCTTTCCAAAAAGCGGCCACTTGTAATTTTAGCACAGTGATGAGGCCCGGCGAACGCCGAACCATAAAGCGAAAGAGTGCAACTTTCATATTCTTCCTATTCGCCGCGGTGAATCACTGGTTACGGTGCTCGGCTGCTGAACCGAAGGTCGCGGGTTCGATCCAGGCCACGGCGGTTGCATTTAGGTTGAGGCGAAATTCTAGAGGCCTGGGTACTGTGCGATGTCAGTGCACGTTAAAGAACACCAGATGTTCCAAATTTCCGGAGCCCTCCACTACGGCGTCCCTCATAATCATATCGTGGTTTTCGGTCCTAAAACCCTAGATATTGCTATTCATATTCGTCCGTGACGGCCAGAATGAACTAGTGCCGTGAAATCAACTATCGATCGACTTTGCTCGAGTGTGCGCGGGCTGCGCTTGATATTGTAACATGCATGGCGCACATGTTTTAACGAAAGCACAAGAAGTAGCACCACTGAGATCGTTGTCAACAGTGACGTCATTCTGGTCGTCTGCTAGTTGCGCTCATCTGGCTTTCAGCTTCGGTTTCGCCGGTGAATGCGGGCGAATTTCATTTTACTAGAATAATCGTAGCGAAGCGAACGATTACAAGAGATGAGTGCCCGGCAACATCGAGACAAATGAAGCAGCACTGCTGTGTCTTGTGTCCGTGCCTTCATGCCCCGTGATGACTGTCATGACAACGTGCAGAACATCTCGAAAGACGCGTTATTTAAAATGAGCGAGACCGCAAATAACGCTCCATGCAGCCTTGTTTTGACGCTAACAATCGAGAGTTTTAGAATAGCGTACGCAATTTAGTAGTGTACGCATGCATCGTACGCCAACCTCTAGGTGACGTAAATAGCGGGCGACCGCAGCGCACGCAAACTTGGCATTACGCTATTCTAAAACTCCCTAATAATTCGAAGCAGAGTGGTGGGTTCTCCAGCTTCCTCTCACCTTTGAAGAAGCACGGGTTTCCCGACGAGCACTGCTGCTTGGACCGCGGCCGTCTCTTGGGGTCGCACAGGTGGCTCTTACGGCCACGAATGTCACGGCACTCCACCGCCCGTGTCTGCGTGCCCACGCCACACGTAGCCGAGCACTGCACCAGAAGCAAGGCATCTCAAAATACGCGCGCATCGGTGAAATGAATGTAAGCGAATTATAGGCGTATTATTTCTCCGCACATACTCGTCACCAGGTGAATGTGTAATGCCAGTTTGGTCATGTTGCTGTGACGTCAGCTCCCTCAACGTTATGGTCAGAAAAGTTGAAAGTTGCGCATGCGGTAAGGTTGCCAGAAAAGCAGTTACAAATTCGTAAGCATAAGCAAGTTTGCGGAGCTATTCATGTCGTCATTGCTCCATTGATTTTAATATTGCCACTTTGTGAT
Organism: Rhipicephalus appendiculatus; assembly: GCA_030522465.1. Classification (NCBI taxonomy): domain Eukaryota; kingdom Metazoa; phylum Arthropoda; class Arachnida; order Ixodida; family Ixodidae; genus Rhipicephalus; species Rhipicephalus appendiculatus. The sequence continues at coordinate 2,128,857 of JALIZH010032960.1, read as the reverse complement.
TGTAAAGAAATAAGCAGCCAGAGCATCAGTTAAAGACTAAATTATTTCTATAAAGCTACATTATGTTCGAAATAGCTCTATGGGAGCATACCTTTCTATGTATCGCCCAGAAATGCTTACTTGGTTAAGCATAAAGCGATACCAGGCTCTAATCCATACTAAAAACATGCATTTAGCTAGCTTTGTCAAGTGACGCTCAGTAACTAGCTAGCTATCTGAATGACTGGCAAACGACTGAATTAACTGACCAACAAAATGGCCGACCAACTAGGTCTTATGTAAAACAAAAAATTAAACAAATCATTTACCAGTGCAAGAGTTTAATGACCACCGCGGCAGGAAACGGTTCACTTGCTGACAATTTAATCCAATTTATCAGCTGCTGTTGAGCTGTGAACTACTGGCGAGAGAGAGCGCGCTGAGATTACAAGCGTGCCCGTCGTATAGACTTCACCTGTGACCACTGGCCCTCGGTCCAACGCGAGCAGGGGTGCGCATTGCAGGGCCTCGTGTCGACCGGCCTCTGTCCGGGGCAGAAGTGGTCAGCCACAGCCGCCGTGGCCGAGCCCACAGTCGCTGAGGGCCGCACACAAGACACGTTGCGCGCCTGCCTGCCGCCGCCGCAAGACGCGCTGCACTCGCTCCATTCGCCCATCTCCCACCTGCGAACGAAGCAGTTGGTCGTATATAGAAACGATATGCCCACGACGAACATCTGCTGATGAATGCTCCAGAGTGTAATTGTCTGCTTGCAACATTGGGTATTTGTTGCCTCATTCTTCTTTACGTTTCAACTACGGGTTCCTTGGTCACCAATTCCTTTCATCTCGTGCCCTTGTGCTGTAGCAAGCTTATCTTTCTCTTTTTCTGCAGTGGTGGCATAATAAATGAGAAAGTGTGCAGTGACAGTTCGACGGATACATACCGATTATGCGCACGAAGAGATGATCACGCAAGCTAACTCCTTAGTAACAGTTCGTTTGTATCTTCAGTGGCCTTGTCAAATAAAATATACGACATGTCGAAATGAGCTGTACTTGACATTATGGTCAGTAGCAACAAATGAGCAGTTTTATGGATGATGTCCCAAGAATACACTGTCACACTAGAGCGACTGCACAGTAAGCGGTTGTGTCCGCGAGTGACCACCGCGTGCTTTTCAATCTGTTAAGAGGGGCTTCTGACGCAAAATGACTGCTTCACGATTCCGTTTAACGTGTTCTACGTAGGCGTACCCGGGTGGGCAGGGGTTGCTTCCGCAGGCCCGGACCCTGGAGTCCGGCCGGGAGTCCACGTCGCAGAGCCGGTCGTCCACTTCGGCGCCCGTGTCTGACGACGTGCACACTGGGTGGCTCTCCTGGTAGCCTGCACAATCACACCCACGATGCAAGCGAGTTACACATAAACCACGGATGTCTTGCCCGCGCTGGCTGCATGTATATTAAAATGTTGCTTCACGTAACTACCACCAAACTAGCATAGCGGAGATTATCATCCAGAAGAAATTTCTTCTCTTTGTGCAAGTAAAATATTGAAGGTCTGAATTCATAAAGCTTTACATTTCATTCCGAAGTGCTTCACGCAATTCCTCGACTCCCTCTCTGTTATTATGTTAAGCATAGTTGTAGTATATTAAACAACTTTATTGAGAAAGCCGTTGGTTTCATAAGAGGAGATGGCCGTCAGGCCGTGCCCGGTGACCATGTATTAGCTTAACTAATATCTTACAAAACTGTGATATCGAAGAAACTTTGGATGAGTGCCTTCACTGTGCGTGACTCTTCGGCTAGCTGTAATATACTATTAAGGGAGGAAGAATGTCGGCGAGCCCTGTACTGCTTGTAATCAAAACGCGAGAAGATATCACAAGTTTCTTTTGTGCAACACGGAAAAAATTGGCCGCGTATCTGCGTGCTTCGCTGCAAATGTCGTCGAAAGACGATAGTCATGTGCCGGCCGTACTACTATGTTTTGCCTTGCCTCAGACAGCGCCTACTCTACGTTGAATTGGCCGCATCTGGCTGGCATTGATAAAATAAAGGAGGCGCTGCGCGAGATATGGACACCATTGAAAAACATGAGCTTGTGCTGAACCGAGGACATTGCACCGTGACCAAGGGCCACTGCCAGCGCGCGCACCTTATCGTCGGCACAGGGCTTTTTCGTGCAAAGCGTCGCAGTTCGTGCAAAGCGTCGCCTTTTCAGCGCAGCCTAAAAAACACTAGGGTCTTTAGAATTGCGTACCTATGTATTTTCTAATAAAAGAACACACGACCTGACACTTACATATTAATCTTGCGCCTCAGGTATGCGTAGTATTTGCTTTTTGATCGAATATGTTCGCAAGTATGAACCCAAACACCACTTCAAGATGGTTGGGCGTTCAAAAAGTGGTTAAACTTTGACCGAGTAGCTGAATCGAGTTACGGACAGACAGACAGCCAGACCAAAATTTTTGCGTTGAAGTATCCCAAGAAAGACTATCGTCTTTAAAAAAAGTTTGTGAGGCTCACCTCCACCGCAGGTTGCCGAGCAAGGCGAGAATGGTGCCTCGGCCCAAGAGAAGATGGGCGCTTTGCAGGATGTTCCGTTGCCACCGCAGATGCCGCACTCGTCGACCTCAGCCAGTGAGCCCAGCTCCAGGTCGCAGCCCACGGGCTTCCGCAAAACACAGAAGAACGCGCACGCACCAGCGCACAGGTGTACACGTGTGCTCACACCACGCAGTGGACGACACATTAAGAAATCAAAAAATGAGAAACATTATTACTGCAGTAGACATAGATGAAATGCTCCCTTTTATAGAAGACGACTAAAGACAATTTCCTACGTTGCTGGCAAGCTACTCCAGAGGATCTCACCCACAGGACAATCATCCAATTGCAAGTTCCATGAAGTCCTCGACGCCCTGCGTCATGCACATATAGAAGTGTGGCGTGCACACTTCCAACATCCATTATGGCCGAGGAACAGTCGTAGGCAGCACTGTCCATTTCGAGAACTGAAGAGTGGTTAGCTCTGGTGAATGGGACATGGAAGGAGGCTAGGTTCCTCGGCATAGGCGTGCGCACTAGGGGTGGGGCGCCCCTCCCCCCCCCCCTAGTAACCTAAGAAGGAGGGGCGCATAGTCTGTACCATACATTGACTTAATGAGGGGGGGGGGGGGGCTGCGATAAACCTTTGATCCCCCCCCCCCCTTAAAGGGAACACGCTTATGGTCCTCGGCTTCCTGAAATTAAGTGGCCACCCACTTTGAGCGAAGACATTTGCCTTGCGTGGGCAAATAAGCTTTATACTCACCACCAGGAGGATTTGACACAGAACGCATGAAGAGTAAAGCTATGTAGTAAAGGCTTCGGACTATTGCTGAGACTCCATCTGTTACTCTGCAAAATTTGTACCATAGCCAATCGCTTTACTCTTCAAACAGGTCTGACGACAGCACAGGCTTCATTAAGCTCTTATGAGCAGTGTTCCCGTGCAGTAAATAATTATCAATTAAGAATACGTATTAAAAGATCTACTTATGCATAAGAAATGGATTCAAAGCGGAAGTACTGGTAGTCAAAATCTGTAGCTGTAGCCGTTCGTTTAAAACACCCAGGAGCGGTTAAATCGGTATAGTTACAAAATTAAAACAGAGAAAGTCTAGACAATGCGATTGCTCGTCGGTCGCTGTGATGCTGATTGGCCTTCACCTTATTTTAAAGATGCCTATGTGCACTAGCAAAAGACAAAACAACGATCCGGATTACTCTCACACGACACCAGGCAGCCTGATCTGAACATTTAAAGATGATAAATGTAGCAGTGTCTGCGATACGTTTAAGATGTTCTTTCCAACCGTAAAGCAAATAACTAAAGAAGCAGCTTTAGATGTCTAATTAGTGCAGGAGCTTCCGGGTTATTAATTTAGGAATATTTGCAACTGATAAAGCCACGATTGCTTAAATACCTTAGCAAAAGCTTTCAAATGGCCAAAGGGACATTTTGCTTTGCAAGTTGGTGCGCACCGTGCCCTGTTGTTCCTGGCTGCGCAAGAACGGACAACAGGCCCACAGAGAACCTGCTTGTGTGTCGTGTTCGCTCTATGGTGTCTGTCTTTCGCACTATTTAAAGCCGTATTCAGCATATCAGAAGGTGCCGCCACGAACATAGTGATATTATCTGGCCGTTGATGACGTGAGCACTCGTTTACTGTATATTTCCTGTAGTTTCGATGTGCGTTCGTCAGAGCCATTGACGTACGCTCCTTCAACTTCTCCATTTTTTTTTTGTATATAGTAGTAAAGAGCCCAATATTCTGAAATTCAACTGTGTAGTGTATCACTTACCAGCAACGCTTGCGTCTGTGCTGCGCTTTTATCTGCTCTTACCGCTTCTCGTATTGCAACGAATGTAGACTCCACATTTCTAACTATATGGCGCGAGCGTCGACTGCATGCAGTATCAGCGCCTTACAACAACGATAATCTGCGAGGGCGGCAGTATACAGTACGCACAGGCACACAAAGCAACGCTAGCGCAAGCGTCGTCTGCAACTCTGTCCTTCAAGACGATGCACGCCCTATCATTATGTATTAGTCTCCTTAACTAAAAAAAAAAAAAAGAAAACAAAGGTGGTGCAAACAAAACAAGGAACCCTGATCTACCAATGCACGATGTCTTTATCTTTCCTGTTACGGCAGCCAAGGGAACTTCTCAAAGTTGACGTGGAAGGAAACTTCATGACGTTTCTATCTGCGACTGTACACATTGCGGGCACCTTTGAAGCGTCCCTAAACAACATTAATGAGCGCGTTATTCTCTCCTGGCTTTTCGTGTGTTTTCGGCACAGTTAGTGGCGCCAGCAGTCTGTTCAGGTCATCTACTCACCCCTTCTCGCTATCTTCCCTCTTTCTTCCTGTCATCTTTGCTTCCCCCTTCCCCATCCCTAAAGGCGCTGAGCCGTGCCCCCACGACGGGAGGCAGAAAATAGCGTCCTTTTATTTTCTTCTTCTTTCTCGAATCTCTCTCTCTCTCTCTCTGTTCAGGAGGCGTTTTGAGGAAATAGGCTCTGGATTGGTCCTTAAACGAGAGATGTCAGTTGTGAATTGTCTCCTGCCCTGCTTTGTCGTACAGTCGCACGCCCATTCTGCCTTGTCTCGCGTGACTATCGCACGTGATCAGCTGATTTCACTTCTTTTTTTTGCGTTTTCATCTGCACAAGCGGAGATAACATCGTGTAGCCGAAAAGCGCGAAAGTCTCTACGATTAAGGCTGACATTGTCCGCGTGCTTTATTAAGAAGTCGCGAGGAAGCCACTTCTTAATAAATGTGTAGAAAGGTGAGTGAAAACGAGAAAGAAAGGATGGAAAGAACTTTATTGTTGTCCTGTACAGGGTGTTGCCACCTGCCTGGCTAATCCCACGTCGGGACCGGGAGGTCAAGCCTCCTAGCCCTGTCATGGGCGTACTGGACAGCCAGGACTTGGGGGGATATGATCGTGCGACTTTATCATCCCTGTAAACCGTTCCCCGGAAATGCCAGGGCCAAGCGACCCACACTCCCAGAGCATATGCTCAAGCGTGCATACTTCTTTCTTGCATGCCTTGCAAATAGCATCCATATCTTTTATGTCATACCATTCTTTTGTCTGTGCCGGTGAGTAATAAGACTGTGTCTGTAATTGTCTAAGTGTGACCGCTTGTGCTCTGTTTAGTCTAATGTGAGGGGGGTGCAAACTCTCTCCTTCCCAGGTAATAATGTTTGGTGATTTCATTATATGTCGTGGGCGTATCCCTGTGTAGATTCTCCAATCCAGCTGAATCAAAGCCATATGTAAAAGCGGCCCGGTCCGTAAGTTCGCGGGCAACGCTGTTGGCCGATTCATTTGGATTGAGGGGAATGTCATCGAGTGAGCCAAGGTGCGCTGGGAACCAATATATGTAATGTGTATCATTTGCCTGTTTTCTATTAATTATCCTAGCGGCTTGTGGGGCGATCCTGCCTCTGCTGAAGGCTCTGATGGCTGCTTTTGAGTCGCTGTATATCTCGGTGTATCGATCGTCCGTCAGGGCCAACGCGATGGCAACCTGTTCAGCGATTTCCGGTTTACTAGTGTAAACCGTGGCGCAGTTAGTACACCTGCCCTGGTGGTCTACTACCACCGCTGTGAACTTAGTTCGGTCCTTATATGCGGCTGAGTCGACAAAGCAAGCCCCCCTTGCCCCCCTTTATCCAATTTCTTCAATAAAGCCTTAGCCCGTGCTACCCTCCTGTTAATGTTGAAGGTTTGGTGCATATTTCTTGGCAACGGAGCTACGATTATGCTTTCCGCAAAATCATGCTGTATCTTGGTGTATGTCTCCTGGTCGATGGTAGGGTTGATCATGATTCTGTCGAGGATAGATCTCCCAGTGCTAGTTGTAGAGAGTCTTGCTATTTGTTATCTTTCTTGAGCCTCCGCGATTTCCATAGTCGTGTTGTGTACCCCTAACTTGAGCAATTTTTCAGTGCTGGTGCGAATCGGGAGACCCAGCGCACTCTTGACGACTTTCTTGATCGCCGCGTCGAGCTTCTTCAATTGGGTTTGCGTCCAGTTATACCCACTCCCTCGTCTTTGAACTTGCGGTGGTTTGGGGCACTTTAACAAAGAAAGGGAGTGTTTCGTCCCGAAAGGAAGAGCGTAGCAGAGAACGCTTGCGCTAGCGCTGCCATGTGCGCCTGTGCGTACTACTGACGGTCTCGCGCATTTTCGCCATTGTAAGGCGCTGATACTGCGTGCCTTCGACGCTCGCGCAACACGCTTAAATATGCTGGAGGCTGTAGGCAATAGCCGAGAACTATCAACGGGCAAAAACTAGGGTAGAGGGCGAAACGCAAGAACAGAGAGAGAGGGAGAGAGACTGTCAGCTTACGAGGCACTTTCCCTGGACGCACATGTCGAGCGCTCCCTCGCGGCATCGCGTGCCGTCCTGCGCCCTGGGCGCCAGTTTGGCCATGAACTTGAACTGGCGCGCCTGGCACGTCAGGCTGCACGGGTCGCTAGGGTCCTGCACGGGCGTCCATTCGTACAGGCGGCCGCGGTACGGGACCCGGTCGAAGGCTGCACACTGCGCCGCCCGAAAGTCCACGGGCTCCGGGCACGCCTGCGAGCAAGGTGATGGTAAGTTGGCGAGACTGCTCTGGATACCTCTTCCATCGGTGGCTTCTGTGAGTGACAGCTTCATTCGTCGAAGGGGTGAGGGGTAAGGGAGACTAGGCCACCTAGGCTGCCGACAGCAGTCTCTGATAAAGCTTGTTCAACCTAGCAATGAATACGAGCTCCGCTCGCAGAACTGCTGTGTGCCTGCCGTTCATCTGGGAAAGAGATTCGTGCTAGGTGGTTTCCGTTCCATCGGCAAATACATTTTCGCTGCTAATGTAAGTAATGCGCATTTTAATAATAAAAAAAGCCGGCAGATCCCACGCACAGTGGGAATCGATGTAATGCGAAGCAGCCAAGAAGGAGCAAATCACGCTTTACGTAATTTACATGTCATGTTTTACATGTTAGGACCTGTCATTTATGTTCGTCATACAGACACGTGGCGCAATACCAATTTTGGTGTATATCAAGCTAGCGAACTGGACGCAAGGGCACCATGAGCGTGGCATGTAAATGGTGTTGTAGATGACAAGCATGCCAAGATTTTCATGTTACCACCTGCCACTTATGTTCGTTAAACAGTCATGTCATTCAATACCAAATTCGGTGTATATCAACCTAACGAAACGGCCGCGAGCGCGCCAATGAGCGTGGAATGAAAGTCATTTCGCTTATGACAAGTGATGATTTCCATATTACCGCTTGTCATTTATGTTTGTCATACAGTCACGTCACTCAATACCAACTTTGGTCTATATTAAGCTAACGAAACGGCCGCGAGCGCGTCATGAGTGTGGCTTGTAAATCATGTTGTTCATGACATGCACGTCATTATTTGCATATTAGCACCTGTCATTTATGTTCGTCATACAGTCACGTCACTCCATACCAAATTCGGTGTATATCAACCTAACGAAACGGCCTCGAGCGCGCCAATGAGCGTGGAATGAAAGTCATTTCGCTTATGACAAGTGATGATTTCCATATTACCGCTTGTCATTTATGTTTGTCATACAGTCACGTCACTCAATACCAACTTTGGTCTATATTAAGCTAACGAAACGGCCGCGAGCGCGTCATGAGTGTGGCATGTAAATCATGTTGTTCATGACATGCACGTCATTATTTGCATATTAGCACCTGTCATGTATGTTCGTCATACAGTCACGTCACTCAATCCCAAGTTTGGTGTATATCAAGCTAACGAAACGGCCGCGAGCGCGCCATGAGCGTGGCATGTAAATCATACTTTTCATGACAAGTTAGTCATGATTTTCATGATATGGCCAGCCATTTATGATCGTCATACAGTCATGTTATGCCATACCAAATTTGATATAAATCCCATTAACGATACGGCCAGGAGAGCAAAGTCGTAGGTGGCTAGATAGATAGATAGATAGATAGATAGATAGATAGATAGATAGATAGATAGATAGATAGATAGATAGATAGATAGATAGATAGATAGATAGATAGATAGATAGATAGATAGATAGATAGATAGATAGATAGATAGATAGATAGATAGATAGATAGATAGATAGATAGATAGATAGATAGATAGATAGATAGATAGATAGATAGATAGATAGATAGATAGATAGATAGATAGATAGATAGATAGATAGATAGATAGATAGATAGATAGATAGATAGATAGATAGATAGATAGATAGATAGATAGATAGATAGATAGATAGATACGCTCAAAGTCGCCGAAGTTCGCTAAGTAATGCTTCGCATTTAAAATTCGCCTTAGAGTATTATGTTTGGCTGAGCACATGGTGTCGCAATGTTTGCTGAATTCTGGCAGGAAGTTCAAGTTTTCGACCGAAAATCAGCTACACGAATGGAAAATATGTCTCTAATGAAAAATCACCTACCTGAAATGCGTGATAGGTACTTGACGTCACGGAAATGAGCAAATGTGATTGGATAGTACATTTATGCGAATTCTCTCTGGATGGAGCCGCGACGGCTGTGGGCGGACTTTACATTTATTCTTATTGTAACCGACTATAGTTACGTAGTTACATTTTTCTTTTTTTGAAGCAGTGCATAGGAGAGATTTGTGCCGTTGGTGCCACCCCGACTACTCTTCTTTAAGAGCGAAGCTCCTCTAGCCGGGGCTATGTCCCTGGCGCCGTGTACGCTAGTTGGCGATGATGATGACGCTGATGACGATGAAGAATAAGCGCGTTCCAGACCACACACTCTCTTTCTGCCATCACGGCACAGCACATGGAATGTACCCACTATACGTCATAACGATGACAATGACGCTGATGACGATGAAGAATAAGCGCGTTCCAGACCACACATTCTCTTTCTGCCATGGATGAAAACGATCGTGAACGCGCTCTCGCCCGCGAAAGGCAAAACGGCAACGCCGACAACAAGCTGCTACCCCGGGGTTGAGGACGCGGGAAGCGGCGGCTCAACTCCGCGCACACACCTGCACTCCCCGGCTCCGCTGCACACTCGGCGCGCGCTTCCTTTCTCTTCGCCGGGAGCTCAGTCAGCGAACATCTCCACGCAGCTACTCATCATAAACACCCCAGAGGCAAAACCAGCGGCGCGGCGGGCTCTATAACAACGTGTCAAGTCTTTATATGATGTGTGGGGCGAATGTTTGACGGTTTTACCGATAAGCGTTGGAGCTTTGCCCCACTCATCAGCATTCACTTCGTGGAGATGGCGTGGATTTTGTTTTGCTTGCAAAACTAATTACGTGCATACTAATTACGTGCATACGTAATTATGCAGAACGTAAAGCACACGATCGTAATTTGTATGTCATGCACAGGATCGTCACTGTCTTATGATCATAACCCGATCGTAACAAAAGACTTAATTTTCTTAAAAATGGTAACAAGATTTATGTCAGTCAACTTACTTCCCGGATTGACCTTAAAGTTTACGTAAGATGCTCGTAACGTCTCTCTTTTTTTTTTTTTTTTTTTTTTTTTTTTTTTTTTTTTTTTTTTTTTTAGACGCGAGCGATTTTTTTTTTTCAGAAGTTCCGCTTAGCTCCGTGAACCATGCTCTTTTTTTTTTTCTCTCTTTTTGTAAGCGTCGTAGTGCAGTGAGCTCTCATTTGTACGAACGTCGGTTTAACGAATATTTCAGAATAACGAAATTTTAGAAAATCTCCGGTGGTCTTTTTATGCATTCTATGCAAAAATATTTCAGTTAAACGAAGTTCTGAATAGTGAATGTTTGCCCCACCACGGGGGTCTAGTGGTTATGGCACTCGACTGCTATCCCGAAGGTCGCGGGATCGAATCCCGGCCGCGGCGGCTCCATTTTCGATGGAGGCGAAAATGTTTGAGGCCCGTGTACTTAGATTTAGGTGCACGTTAAAGAACCCCAGGTGGTCTAAATTTCCGGAGCCCTCCACTACGGCGTCTCTCATAATCATATCGTGGTTTTGGGACGTTAAACCCCAGATATTATTATTATTATTAATAGTGAATGTTTCAGTTGAACGAACCTAATCTGCGTACCCGGCTTCGTTTTTGAGACTAATTCAACGATTTTGCGCTCTTCAGCACTGGCGTAGCCGATGTGTGCTGCCCCCAAATAGCCCATCTATCAGCGCCGGTGCAACATCGCTCGTGCATGCATACAGTACCGCCCAGGCAAAGCGGCCGTGAGGCTGACGAAAACGAGCCACCTGCGCTTCAGTACCTGCGCAGAACTAAAAAGATTTAGAAACAGTTTCCGATGTTCATCCGGTGCCATAAAAAGAAGAGTGCGACGAACAAGTTGTAATGGCTGAGGCACGTTAAAATCCTGTATCTCTAGCCGAGGCTGTAAGATATATCAGAGTTGTGAGACTTCGTGTCACAGCAGCAAGCTGTGCCAGATGCAGTGCATACAAACGTAGACTCCGTACAACTTTGTCTTTTCTTGCGCTTTAAGGGCGCCAGTCCAAATGAAAATTACAGAATTCTTTTCAAAACAAATTGTATTTCGCACTTTTGACTTGGTTCACTGTAATACCGTCCTTGTGCACGAGTGCAGAAAGTGAGCTTGTGGAAACGGCATACTGCGGAGTGCCGTCTCGGTCTGTTGGTTTTTGCGGGCTTTCCGCAATGTTCAACCCTCTCACGGAGCACTGATGCAACCTAACCAGTTTCTCGTGATTAACATATCCGCTCTGTGTTTTCCCAAGCCTATACGTCCGACGTTATCTACGTGCAAACTCTCAGCTCTCGGACTGCTCGTGGTCATTTGGTTCTCTTCGTGTGTTGTCTCCTGTGAGCCGGTATACTGAAATATTTGCTTCCTGTAATAGTTCTATATTTCCTCTTTGTTCTTGGCCGCATTGCTGCCTAGTGTTTCATGACCTCGATCGAATGACGCTTGTTCTTCGCAATCGTTACAGCAGCATGCGAAAGGCAGTGCGTAATAAAGAGCTCTCATGACGTAAAATATTGTTACTTTATCACACACTGAGTAGGCGACTTTAGCCCAAGTTCGGCGTCCACTCAGTTACGTTCTTCTGGGTGTCACACCGCTCTCTCTGATTCCGCTCTCCCCGTACAGCTGCCACAAGCATCTATGACCACAAGGGTTTGTTTAATCATTGATCATGGACGTTAGACGTCGGGATACAGATGTACCACCAAGCGTCAACGTGGATGCATCCACGTTAAACGGTGCTATAACTGTCCAATACACCAATAGGCATTGTGCAAGCTCTCTTATATCAATGTGCAGAAAACCTTCAACTACTTCTGTAAGGAAACGTTTCACTTTCGCATTATACCGATTCCTATGACGGAGGGATTACCCATGTTTATTTTTTCTTTTTGAAATGCGAAGCATTTCTTGGCGAACTTCGGCGACATTGAGCGTATCTATCTATCTATCTATCTATCTATCTATCTATCTATCTATCTATCTATCTATCTATCTATCTATCTATCTATCTATCTATCTATCTATCTATCTATCTATCTATCTATCTATCTATCTATCTATCTATCTATCTATCTATCTATCTATCTATCTATCCGCCTACGACTTTGTGCTCTCCTGGCCGTATCGTTAATGGGATTTATACCAAATTTGGTATGGCATAACATGACTGTATGGTAAACATGAATGACAGGTCATATCATGAAAATCATGAATAACATGTCATGAAATGTATGATTTACACGTCATGGCCAGAGTGCTCCTGAGGCCGTTTTCTTAACTTGATATATCCAAAAATTGGTACAATGAGACATTTCTGCATGAACAACATAAATGACAGGTGGTAATATGAAAATCATGACCTGCATGTCACGTACAACTCACGTACAACATGATTTACATGCCACGCTCTCGGTGCGCTGACGGCCATTTCGCTAGCTTGATATACGCTAAATTTCGTATTCAATGACGTTACTGTATGACGAGCATAAATGACAAGTGGTAATGGGGAAATCATTATATGTCATGTGCAACATGACGTGTATGAAGAGGCTCATGACACTCTCGTGGCCGTTTCGCTAGCTTGATATACTCCAAATTTCGTATTGAGTGATGTGACTGTGTGACGAGCATAAATGACAAGTAGTAATCTGGAAATCATGACACGTCATGTGCTACATGACTTGCATGCCACGTTCATGACACTCTCGGGGCCGTCTCGCTAGCTTGATATACTCCAAATTTCGTATTGAGTGACGTGACTGTGTGACGAGCATAAATGACAAGTAGTAATCTGGAAATCATGACATGTCATGTGCTACATGACTTGCATGCCACGTTCATGACACTCTCGTGGCCGTTTCGCTAGCTTGATATACACCAAATTTTTAAGGCCAAAGCCTTTAATGTCTCATGCTCACGTCCGTACGTCCGTTCGGCCGTCCGTCCGTCCGTCCCTGCAGCCGTGCCCTGGCACGGTGCCAGGTAGGTGCCGGGGCGAGCAAACTGACGCCGGTCGCCTTGGACTCTACAGCGCTTGCGCTTTGCTTGCGCAGCGTCGCTGTGCCCAGCGTCTCTAATCATGCGAGGAGGGAGACGCGCGCATCATGTTTCATTCTGATCGACCCCGTCTCAGCGCGCACAGGCGTTCGAGGAACACACTTTGGAATTGACAAAGTGTCCGTCAATTTAAACACTGGAACGCGGATGGCGTCTGCGCGATGCGCAAAGCGCGATAATCCGAACGCATGCGAAACGGAGGCAGATTGGTCTCGCGTCTCGCTGCGATTTGAGCTAAAAAATTAAGCTAAAATATGTGGCAGGTGATAACATGAAAATCTTGGCATGCATGTCATCTACAATGTCATTTACATGCCACGCTCATGGTGCGCTTGCGTCCAGTTCGCTAGCTTGATATACACTAAAATTTGTATTGCGCGACGTGACAGCGTGACGAACACAAATGATAGGTCCTACATGTAAATAATGACATGCATATTAGGTACCGCATGATTTGCTCCTTACTGGCTGCTTCGCATTACATTGATCCCCGCAGTGCGTGGGATCTGCCGGCTTTTTTCTTTCTTTCTTTCTTTCTTTGTTTTCTTCCTTTCTTTTGTTTTCTTTCTTTCTTCCTTGCGCATTGCGCTATGCTCGCTCCCAACTTTTTCCTTCCTCCATGTCGAGAATCGGACCTACATCCACGTGCACAGCAGCACAACACTCCAGTTGCTGCAGGCAACAACGACGGCCATGCGTTCGTATCCAGGCGACGTTGAAGTGTGGCAACGTGAAATGACAAGTGACCTCGATAAAAGATCGAATTTTCATATCAGACACAGCTGACCGCCGAGAAGCTCTCGATCGAGAGAGCATCAATTATTGGAAAACGCGCGCATACAAATACGCAAGCGACCGTCGCACCTTCGAAGGTCGCATTTCTGTGCCCTCGCGTGCGCCTGGTTTTTCGCGCACGACGCCGCTACCGGAATGTGCCAGTCATAACAAGTTTCACTAGAAAAAGAAAAAAGTTTCTGAATAGGAGACCGAGTTTTTTCCACTCGTTTCCCAGCTACCCTGCGGCTCCCTCGTTGCATGCAGTCGATCGCTTCACCGAGCGTCTACACGAGTCGTCTCCTGCGGACATAAAGCGCCGCAATGCATTGCGGTAACCTTGTTTCGCACTCACTTGGCGCCCCGAAATGAGAACCAAAGCACCGTATACAGTCGGGGGGGCCACCCCCAGCCTGTCTGCTGCGCTGTCCCTCCCCGCTCAACACCTTCTCGTCCGTGGCCTTTTCCGTAATTCAGCGGCGTCGCCGTCTCCGCCTGCTGTCAATTAAGCGGCGCAGAGGCGTTTCCGACGTGGGCCGTGATCCGATTAGCAGCGACAGAAACCTGCGCACGCTCGCAGAGTTGGCTGCCGTCGACTGTGGAGGGACCTATAGGCTATATGCCGCCGCACGTGCACAGATTGCGGACTTTTATACCCCCCAGCAACAGTCTTTCTCTTTTTTTTTTTTTGTTAGACAGTATAGATCATCGTGGGAATGCACCGTCTGGAACACTGAAACAGCCCTGTGCTAGGCGTCTGATATTGTTAATGGGATAATTTCTCGGCTTTTACGCGTCAGAACTACGATATATGGTTATGAGGGCCGCCGTAGTGGAGATTCCGGAAATTTCGACCAGCCTCTGAAATCGTTGTATTTAAAGAGGCATTGGGAGTGCATAATACAGGGACCGCCTTTTTTGCACTGAATTGTGCTTCATAGTAGCGAGTTTTAGTATAGCGGGAAACAGCAAACGAAAGGATTTAGCGTTAACGTTAGCCTTGCGTTCTCCACACTGAGCATGCGCAGAACGTAAACGTAGCCCGAGCTCTTACGCTCGTACGCTATTTCTGGAGTATAGCGTTCAACCCTAACGCACGCAAGAGATTACGTACGTAGGACAAGATGGCGGTGCCTGTTGAAGCGAGAGCCGTCCACTTCGAATCTTTGTAGTCGTCGGCGTGCATTATTAAACTCATTCATTCCAAAATAATGCTCGTATTTGACTTACATTTGAGTAATGAGGCTTCGCCAGCCGCATAGTGCCAATGAAATAGCTGCGTTTCTCTCTATCTCTCTCTCTGCGTTTTTGAGATACGCAGTCGATTTGCCGTGCAGAAGGCTAAACAAGGTTTGTTCTCAAGGTTCGCTCATGTTTTTGGTAGCCGCGCAGAGATGACGACGTTGTATTCATTCAGCTGTTTCCAAGATAAGGCAAAGACGGCCACAAGTCAAGCCGAGACAGGTTACAGGGTCTTGAAAAATACTCCATTGCGGTATATGTCGAGAGAAAGTGATGTGTTTCGGGCCGTCAGACACAGCACTGCACCAAACGTGGCAAGGAGACGCAGACTTTGGATCCTGGAGCTCTTGTGGAATCTACAGTGCATTTAGTGTTTTTGTCTAGATGGCGCCGTATGTGCTTGCGTTAGCGGGAATGCCTCCCGCTGTACTAAAAGACCACCGTTTGCCACACAGCGCGTTCCATTTTAGCGTTAGCGTTGAGACGCACGCTAACGCTAACATAAGCGTTTCCCGCTATACTAAAACTCGCTATTAGCACCCATTGAGCCTGCGGGACTGTTGACGAATAGAGACTAAAGTAAAGATTCAAATTCCCAAACCGCTTTTGTATTATTGCGATAGCAATTATATAGGGACGCTCTCAACGGGTTTTTGCCGTCGCCGTCGCCATCATTTTCCGTATAAAGCCCAAATCGATAGCATCCCCCGCGCATTGTATGTTCTACCCGCGAGTAAAAGCGCGCAAGCGCTGGCGACGAACGCGGATGAAGCAGAGATGAAACGAGTCGACCATCTCCGTCGCACGAAGGGCGCATGCGATAACATGAGCCCCGAGCCGTTTTTGGTCAGGTGATGGAGCATGGGGAGCGCAGGGAGAGGAGGGGTGGGGGGGCTGCGCCTCACGAGCAGCAATTGCGAGCCTTGATTATATGGGCGCGATCGCTATCTCGACCGACATCAGCAAACGGCCCGCTGACTTCGCGCTGAGACGACAGACAGCACAAAAATCGCCTCGCTCCCTGGGGCGGCCGTATTCCCTTGCACCAATGTTTTGTAGAGTGGCGCGAGATCAGATCAGAAAGAGTTAACTGCTAGCCTTACTTCGCATAACATAACAATTTGTTTCTGTCGCTTTCATTGCTTCGCCCTTGCTGCGAAACTGTGATTTTTGTTTTATTATAGAACTGGTTTTCATTAGTTGGTGGCCGCTCCAACCCATATTTTTCTCAGCTTGTACATTATATGACCCTTTATTCAGAGTCACTTTGCATTCGCCGAGCTTGGGTATCAGTGGCATGTGACTGTGACTGTTGTATGAGCTATGGGCGAATTAGGAATCGGCCCATTAATTGCTCAAATTAGGCGATGTCTAATATGACGGTAATGTTACCTACTCCCAACGCGGCCGCCGTGACCGCAATCGAACCCGCGACCTTCGTGTCCAAACGCAAAGGTGCCCATGACAATAAATGCTCAAGTGAAAAGGAATTTAGCAATTCAGTACGTCAAATTCATATCAGAGTATTACCAGTAACCGTAGAATAAACAAGAACTCGGTGTATTAGCACGCACTGCTCACAATCGTTCAGAGTGTCGCAGCTTTCAACGGAAGTCTCCGTTTGTAGGCCGTGGCGGGAAAAATTCAAGCAGTCCAAGACTCAAATGAAACTGATGTTGATTACATTTATAAATGTCACAGGCATCGTTCCTTTTCTAGAAGCCTTGCCACGGGCTCAGACTCGATGGCGGGTTAGCCATCGAGTTGGCACCTTTGCAGTTGTCATGTTCGTGTATTTTGGCAGCGCGTACTTTTTATATTTTAGAAACCTCTCTACAGACAGATCCCCGTTTAGGGGGGCATTCGCCGTAAAACGCACCCTGAAAACCTTCTCAGAATCATATCCTGAACAAACGTGTCCTCAAACATGATCTGTGACGGGAACTGTAACGCGCCGTGAACCGTACCGCTTCCTGTTCCTTCAGTCTGCCCTTCAAATAATTTCAATCAATAAATAAACCAACCAATCCATTAATCAATCTAAGGAACTTGTACTTCTACACGATAAATTTAGGGGGGGGGGGGGGGAGCCGGAACATTTGCAGCTTGACAGTGCTCCGGCCCCCTACGATGTTCCACAGCCCACGAGCAAGGTACAAAATGCAATTGCAAGAGAAATAACAAAGAATATATAGATCTGGGTACTGTAAATGAGTGAATAAAACTTACAGAAAATTAGTAAAGACAGGAAAGTGTTTGTATGGCTTATACATCATGATACACAAAGCTTTGAACAAAACACTTCGTAATGAAAATAATATTACAGTAACGACAAAAAGCTATATAATTATGCCAAGACAAATACTGCAAAGACCAGAAAGTAATTACAAAGAAAGTGGGCGACAGCACGTATCACTGTTATCTAACATATGTCTCTACGCTGCCGTCGCTTCTACGGTACGCACACACCCACAAGATCACCCACCTGCATGTTGCAGATGCGCGTTCTGGTGGATTCGCCCACACACCCGCCGCGGGCTAGGCATCGCCGGGACCGACTGCTCACACCTCCGTCGCAAGTCCTCGAGCAAGGGCTCCAGCTGCCCCAGGGTCCCCAACCATCGAGGTCCTACGAGTCAAAAGAGAGAGTGACAGTTATCAACTTGTTTCCCGTTTATGGTAGTCTACAGTGGAATAGCACGGAGATGCCAAGTGTGGCGTAACTAATTTTTGGCGTAGTTTTCTGTTCGTATCCTACTTTCGCTAGATCCGTCTTTATTAACGCGAGCGCCTTTGCATGACTCATTCAACGCGAAAAGTAACTACCAGCGTCAACACGTGTGATGAAAAAAAAAAAAAACTTCCCCATCTCCCGCTAAAGGGGACCATGCGTGGATGCGAAGCAGCGGGGAGATGGTTAGCTTGAGCGGGAGAAACGTCGCCGCTCTCGTTTCGCGGCCCGGGCGCTGCACAGGAGAGAGAATGAGGCGCGCTCCGTCATTTTCATACCGCGGAACTACCGTGGTGCTCCCAGCGGAGAATGCAGCTGTCGCACCACCTGTCGTGCGCGCTGCTCCGTAGAGGATTCCTAGAGGAGAGAACGGGGGGGGAACCGTAGGAGAGAGGCGGAGAGGACGCGCATGCGCTGTGGGGATGCGGGCTCCGTAGAGTAAAGGATTCCCAAAGTAGAGGGAGGGGGGTGAGCGTAGGAGAGATGGGAGAGGACGCGCGTGCTCTGTGGGGATGCCGGACGCGGGCGCCGCTCCGTAGAGTAGAGAAAGGGGGTGAGCGTAGGAGAGAGGGGGGAGAGGACGCGCATGCGCTGTGGTACGCGGGCGCCGCTCCGTAGAGTAGAGGATTCCTAGAGTAGAGAAAGGGGGTGAGCGTAGGAGAGGGGGGAGGGGACGCACATGCGCTGTGGTGGCGTGGGACGCGGGAAGGAGGGACGGACTAAGCCCCCTGCCCCCCCCCCCTAACACATGCAAGCAAGATCAAGGAATGGAGTCAACCTGGACGACAGACACCACCTGCCTAGCCATTGCTAAGCAGCCTCTCTGTGCTCTCGGCCATGACTCTGGTGACTGTAGTGGTGGTTGACGGCCTTATATTGTACTACAGTGTTCTGGTTCGCATAGTGGGTGCTTCCCTACCCCAACCAACTGCTGTCTGGTTAACCTCCCTGCCTTCTCCCTTTTGTATTCCTTCCTTCCTTCCCTACTTCATGAAAGTGGCCGGACGCGGGACGGACGCGGGAGGGACGGACATAGCCCCGAGCATAAGATGCTTCGCATCTAAAAGATCATCACGTGGTGGCATAACGCTGTGATGTAATGATGATGCCACAGATCGCCAAAACTTGTGGAGTCATAGTGACGTTCACACAACGTCACTATAACGTCACATAACGGGACGTAACATAACACGCTTACGTCATCACATGGCATCGTAGCTCGGTTATAGGTGGGCGGATTCCGCGATCGCTGCAAAACCAGGTAAAAAGCAGAAAGCTTCGAAGAAGGGGGGGGGGGGTCAATACAGTCGACTGAGAAGCAAAGAAGTAGAAGAGGGCATCAACGCTATTAAACATGCGACGTAAAAGGATATCAGAAGTCAGAATTTGCAATATTGTCACGTAGTCGTGACGTTGACGAAGGCGGCAGTCGACGTGTTCAAGACGCAACTCTTTATTCGGGTGAACTCGGGCCCAGGAAATGGATTGTTAAAGTACAAACCGTACGCGCTGCATCTACTCTGACAGCGGCAAGCATGGAACGCCACTTAAAAAAGTGACGTTCCAGACGAAAGAAAGCGCACTTAAAAACAAAAACAAAAAAGAAACGAACATCATTTTGTGTTATACGTACATATTACCAGTAGGCTGCAGTAATCGACGCGTTTTATTCGCCGACAATCGGCCCAAACTGCTCACAACAAAGCGCTGCTGTGTACATTTGGATACGTACAGCTGACCGCCTATAACCACACTAACGCGGCGACGGTGCTGCTACCTGTTGCCCGATCTCGCGTCGAATAGGGCGGCAGGTTTAACCTGCCGGTGCGCAATCTGGGAGGCCATGGCAGAGCGTTGCCTCGATGCAAGCCGTCCGTCTCGTTCTGCCTTTAACGTTGTCGGGGACTTGAGCGGCATCTAGTCGATCACCTGCCGACGTTCGGTATTTGAACGCTCACCTTCCGAACAGGCGCGTACCTGCCCTCATAAATGGCGTAATTTATGTTCTGCTGTCTTGCCACAGTTTTCTGGAGACAGTGGGATCGTACATTGAGGTAAGTATCAATGCGGCATTGCAATCGAGATGATTTGGAGTACCATCGGTACCATCTCTCACCTCACTGCAGGGCCGTGGTGATATCGTGTTCTCTGGTACTATCTAGTAGAGTATGACAGAATAACTAAGAGAACTGACACCCGCAGAGTACGCAGAGAAGCATCCCGCGTGTTCACCGTGGATGAAGCCAACAGAAAATGCACACCTAGCCTAAGTCTTCCTAAAAAGCCTCTGTGCTCGATCTGGTTCATAAATGGCGTAATTTATGTTCTGCTACCTTGCCACAGTTTTCTGGAGACAGTGGGATCGTACATTGAGGTAAGTATCAGTGTAGCATTGCAATCGAGATGATTTGGAGTACCATCGGTACCGTATGTCACCTCACTGCAGGGCCGTGTTGATATCGTGTTCTCTGGTACTATCTATCTATCTAGAAGAGTACGACAGAATAACCAAGTGAACTGACACCCGCAGAGTACCCACAGAAGCGACTCGCACATCAACCGTAAATGAAGCCAGCAAAAATGCATACCTAGCCTAAGTCTTCCTAAAAAGCCTCTGTGCTCGATCTGGTTAAATGGCAGGGTTCTGCTGCCTATCCAAATATCTGTAATCATAACCTAAGCATTAAGATAAGTAGAAACATATAAATTGTATTTCTATTTCATCCTTTAAACAAACGACTGCAAGGTAGAGAAAATGCACGTAATGGAGACGTTAAAGTGTCTGCTACGAATTCCTCACCAAGCAAGGGGGAGGTTCAGCCAAAAGAAGCACTGATGGACATAACAGTGAATGAATGAATGAAGGAATGAATGAACGAAAAACAGTTATGTATACACGGGTGGTGGCCAAACTTATGTTACATGCGCCCAATTGCCAGGGGCAGACCAGTGAAGCTTGAAAAAAACGAAACATGGTCGATCCCGCCGTCAGAGGAATCGATATAACCCGAAAGTGAAACTTGTCTTCACAGAAGTTGTTGATTTTAAGGCGAAAGCCTTTTTTGTCTTATGCTCACGTCCGTCCGTCCATCCCTCCGGCGTCCGTCCGTGTCCGTCCGTCCGTCCGTCCGTCCGTCCGTCCGTCCGTCCGTCCGTCCGTCCGTCCGTCCGTCCGTCCGTCCGTCCGTCCGTCCGTCCGTCCGTCCGTCCATCCGTCGGTCCATCCGTTCGTATCCGTCCGTTCGTCCATGCGTCCGTCCGTGTGTCCCTCTGTCCGTCCGTCCGTTCGTGTCCGCACGTCCGTGTCCGTCCGTCCATCCGAGCCCTGGCACGGTGCCAAGTGGCCGCCGGGGTACGCAAACGGACGCGCGCATCGCGTTCCATTCTGACCGACCCTGTCTCAATGGACACAGGCGTTCGCGAAACACACTGGAATTTACAAAGTGTCCGTCAATTTAAGCGCTGGAACGCGGATCGCGTTTGAACGATGCGCAAAGCGCGAGAAAATACGAACGCATGCGAACGGAGGCAGATTAGTCTCGCGCCTCGCTGCGATTCGCAGTAAAAAAAATTAAAAAAGAACACACGCACACATTTCCTTGTGTGCCATCCCACTGAGAGTGTAAAAGAAAAAAGACATGGCATAGCCAGTCGAATGGTCACAAGCTTTCACCGAACACACTTTGGAATGTGCAAAGTGTCCTTCAGTTTTTATTGTACGTTGATATGAGAGAGCTTGCACAATGTCTGTTGATGTTCGGTAGATATAGCCCCACTTGATGTGGAAGCACCCACACTGACGTCTGGTGACACATCTCCATCCGAATATGCGGTACGACTAACGTCAATGATCGTGATTATATCATACATTTGTTGCAGCTCTATTAACATACACCTGGATAAAGCACATGGTGAATCCCGCGTAGGGGTAGCATCAACAGGCACATAATAAACGCTGGTACTCGATATGCACTCTTCCAAAGCGCCGAATGAGACGACCGTAGCAACAACGCGTTGCCGCAGCTAATCGCAGAGGCTACGCATTAGAGCTGTGCACGGGCCCAATTTTCAAGCCCGAGCCCGGCCCGGGCCCACTGACTGCGTCGAAGGCCCGCCCGAGCCCGACCCTAAAGGGCTTCGAGCCCGTCCGGCCCGGCCCGAAGTACAAAAACACAAACCCGGGTCCGGTCCGGCCCCACCCTATGAAAGTTGGCTGCGGAGACAAGATATCACTTTTTTATCATGTGGCATTTTATTCAACATATCAAAGTTAAACATACGCAAACGACACATCATAGTGTGTATACACTGATTACAAGTTGTGTAAAAATAACAAGCTGTGCAGTGATTCGGACTTCAGTGAAATGCGGCGCTCCTGCATCACATATCCCGTCGAACTGAAGTTCCGTTCGCGGCTCGCACTGGTAGCCGGAATCGCAAATATTTTTTTCGCAAGCATAGCAAGCTTGGAATAATTAGACTCCTTGTTCTTCCAGAAGTTTAGTATCTGTGATGCAGGACAGGAGGATGATTGCATGGATAAATAATCACAAAGGTGATCTGTGTGCTCATCGCTAAGTGCTAGAAGACAATTCCGGCACAACGTCTATATTTTTGGTTTGATGCGGGCTTTGCACCTGGCCCGGCCCACCCGATGCCCGAGATGAGTAGCCCGAGCCCGGCCCGGGCCCGAGATGGGAAGACGTCCGCATACCCGAGCCCGGCCCGCGGGCAGGGCCGGGCTCGGGCTTTCGGGCTACCCGGAGCCCGTGCACACCTCTACTACGCATTACTTCACTCTACCGCGAGCCTGAATGAAACCTTGTAAATAGTGTAGTCTACGTGTGTGTGGCTGTATGTGTTGTGTGTTTATCAGTGTATATATCATAATCATCACCCAGCCCTTGGAGTAGCATGTCAGGCGAAAAGCCAGACAAACATCTCCAGCTTTTCATTAAAATATTTCTCTCTCTCTTCTCACTCTACCGCTTCCAGACGGCGACACCACTCCGCGAACCAAGAGCACTGTGATAGGAAAGGGTGAGAGACAAAGCCACGTCCGTGGAGCCATGCTTCGTGTGTACGATGGTAGCGCAGCGGGTTAAGCGTCCTCCAGCTATTCGTCGCGGACCGAGAGGTCGTGGGCTCGACTCCTGTCAATGTAACTTCTAGTTTTTATTTGCCATCTGATTGCGTGTATTTTCCTGACGTATTTCCGTGACGGAAGCACGTCATGAAAGTCTTCGAGGAACCTGGTATAGAACCCTTTCGTGTTAACATGCTGCGTCGCCATGCGGTTTGGGTGTCGCACGTGTATGATAAGTGTTGCAGTAGTTAAAAAGGCGAGCTCTCACCGTAGTGAGTGCCCAAGGCAACACCGTAGCCAACGTTATCTGTCATTTAGCCGACACAAGCCAATATGAATCATCATTTAGAAAGCAGCTGCCGGCTTTAGCCATCGTTTATGCTACACTATACCGTGTAAGATATGGTAAATCGTAGTGGCAACATTACAGTCGCGCTTTCCTTCTGCAATAGTGCGGCATTGTCGTATATTAACCAACGTAAGAAATCATGCATCAATACGGGTCGCTGCGCGTTACCTTGCGGACGCACGGTGTTCTTTTTGGGCGGGAAGTAGGCTTAATACCTATACATTAAATAAGAAAGTCACAGTTACGCCGCAGGATTGAAACATAAATGCGATGTCATACGAAGAAAGGCTAGCATAGCAGCTCACTCCTTTAGCAAACGCGGCCGCTGCAGCGAAGTGACGCCACTTCGTGCTTTCTATGGCTTCAACGCAAACTGCCATCGTGAGAACAAACAAAACACATACAAAACTCTGAGCCATCTGAGATAAGCGCGTGAGCACAGGCGACCACGTCCAGTAAGTAAAAGTACGGACGCCCTCCGGCTCGCGACGAAACACGGCGCAGCGACGCCGTTTAAAGCGCGCCCTTACGCCCTATGCGCCGTCTAACGGGTGTGAACGAGCCTCTGCAACGCTGAAGCACCTCAGAGATGTACGTACCACAAACGGTAAATTATGTACATATAGGTGGCCGTTAGTGTGCTGGAGGATGTATGCATGGTGGTCGAGTGACTAAAAGGGGGGTACTGACATGAATTTTAATTATTTTCAGATTGTTGCTCTAAATAAAAACACTGATGTCGAGAACCCTAAAAAGAGTAATGTTGTGCCTGGGAATGCATAAAAAAAAGTCAGCTTCACCACAAGGGCGAAGCAATGAATGCGATAGCAACAAATTGTAATGTTATACGAAGTGAGGCTGGCAGCAAATTCTTTTGGATCCGATCTCACATAACTCTAGAAAACGCTGGTTTAAGAGAATACGGCCGCTCCAGGACACTCTTCACACCACATTCTCTTCGCGTTGAGAGCGCAGCACGTAGAAGGGTATATCGGCCACCCGCTGGCTGTCGGCTGCCGAGATAGGGAGATAACGCGCGCGCCAGCGACGACCGCGCTCGCAAAAGCGAAGGTCGCTCAAGGGACCCCCCCCCCCGCGTCTTTTCACGCTCGCGAACGATGGGCGGGGCCGGTCGGTTGAACAGTTGGGGGGGGATCTTTTTGCATGCGCCTCGGAGCGACGGAGATGGGCCGGCTCGTTTGATCTCCGCTTCAGCCGCGTTCGTCGCTCCCGCTCGCGCGCTATTACCCGCTGGTAGAACGTACGATGCGCAGGGGGCTCTTATCAATTTGGACATCATACGCGAAATGACGGCGGCGGCGACGGCAACGGCGACAGTGACGGCAAGAACCCGTCGAAACTGTCCATATAATTGCTATCACAATAATATATTTTAATACCACTACCTGAGAGAGACTTTTTTCGATATCGAGAGGGTGTCTTCTCAGTGACGTTTCATGGCAGTGTGACGTCACGGGGTGGCAGCAGTTCGCGACGTACTTAGAGGCAGATCTGTCATCTGTTCGTGGTGCGAGTAAACAACGATGAGAGAACTGTCGCCACTGACCCCGACAGTGAGTATTGCGAGTTTCACTGCATGCAGGATGCAGAATTCGCAAACTCAGTGGACCTGTCCTGACTCATCGGGTGATGTCCATTGCGGTGAGGCTGCCTTGCTGATGCTGAGTGACGAAAAGTTTAAAATCAAAGTAAAATATTTTATACGTGTTGTCTGACTGGCGTGTGGAGAGCGTTAACACTGCATACCGAAGAAATGTAAAATGTCCCTTTTGGGACGTCCCAAAATCTTGTCAGTACTTCTTTAACGCATCGTGCGCGGAGCAAGGGGCTACGTGCCGCGGAAAATTTTTCTTATGAACCTGCATATACCTATACATATGCAGAACAGCACAGCGGCGCCGACGTCAAAATTGCGCCGAGCGTGCCCATATAACTGCTATCGAAATAATAAAAGAAGAAGATGAAAAGATAAAAGTTGGAGGAATCGTGGGACCTCAACGTTCATATGGGGACGGATTACCAGCGAAGGTGTATTCACTTTTGTATTCGCGTTTCTTCAGTACAGGCTTCCGTGCTAGTTCACTCTGCGTGAGCGACGGTAAACGGTGACGTTCTTCCTCGGACTCAGGGTTTTTGATCGCATTCTCCGCTTTTGTCCAGTCCCGCTTTCGCTGCCTGTATTCGCGTTGCTGTTGTACGTACATGCCTTTCAAGCTTGCCGCCGTCTCGCCATATCCGGTTTTCGCAATGCTTCTTACTACCGTACTCCTTACGTCAAACTGCAGCGGCGCCACGACACTGCGCCGAAGAAAGCGTCATACCGTGCGCACTCCTTCCTCTTCTGACGTACCGGTCTCCATTCCTGTAGACGTCAAAGCCTATACGGACGCAATCACGTTGTTGCACGTTTTTCTTTGGTGCTCCCTAGCGCGAGGCAGCCGTCAGTTTAAGCACTTGCTGAAATCCCTTTCTTTCCATCGATTGCTTTTCCCCATCCTCCCCTTTTATTTATTTATTTATTTATTTATTTATTTATTTATTTATTTATTTATTCATTTATTGTTATTTTTTTTTTACTTTATTTTGTGCGAAAAAATTCAGTCGCAAAGCCCGCCGGCTATTCCGAAAAATAGTTACGCCGACACGTTAGTGCACAGGATGAATGGCGGCGTGGCTGCGCTTGAGCGCGCCGATTAACGAGGTATTTTTCAACAACTGCGCACGATTATGTCCAGATGACGGTTCCTCAAACGTACTACACGGCATGATTAATGTACCTAAAATGTGTTCCTGTATCTGCAACCGC
The DNA here is from genome assembly GCA_030522465.1 of Rhipicephalus appendiculatus. Lineage (NCBI taxonomy): Eukaryota > Metazoa > Arthropoda > Arachnida > Ixodida > Ixodidae > Rhipicephalus > Rhipicephalus appendiculatus. The sequence continues at coordinate 2,102,731 of JALIZH010032960.1, read as the reverse complement.
TTGACTTCGGTTGAAACATCGGTGTAAGTACCTTCCATAAGGAGTACAGAAGCCACTCTTGGGTATTTAGATTCCAGTACTCAATACCGCGTAAGGTACCAAACTACATTTCAGGATGCTTCAACTGCACTATTTCAAGTCGTGAGTGAGTAAAAAATTGAAGGACACTTTGTACATTCCAAAGTGTGTTCGGCGAAAGCGTGTGGCCATTCCACTGACTATGCCATGTCTTTTATCTTCTACACTCTCAGTGGGATAACACACAAACCGAATGTGTGCGTGTTTTCTTTTTTAATTTTTTTTACCGCGAATCGCAGCGAGACGCGAGACTAATGTTCCTCCGTTCGCATGCGTTAGTATTTTCTCGTGCTTTGCGCATCGTGCATACGCCATCCGCGTTCCAGCGCTTAAAGGGGCCCTGCAACACTTTTCCAAGTAGCCATGGAATGGATTCACTAAAAGAGCTTATTGCCTCACGAATTCATTGCCGCAAAAATTTTGGAATCCGTCCAGTACGAGTGGAGTTACAAAGATTTCTCGCACGCTGCAATTGTATTCTCTCTTCTCTCGTCCCGTCGAAAGCGCTGGAAGCTAAGCAGGGAGGGATGGCACGGGGAAAGAAAATACATCACGCGCGCCTCGTGATCTTGAGCGCTTTTTCTCTTTCTTTTTTTGTTCGAATACGCGAATTTTCATTGCGATCGCGCGCGCACGCGTGGACAAGTCGCGGCCTCCCGCGGCGGCCTCTGTAACTACCGAGCGCGCCATGCTCAAATCAGCCAATGGCTGATACAAAAAAAATCTCTCGTCGGTGACGAGTGATTTTTGAGTACGCAACGTCATTTGTCGAGGGAAGAGAAAGCAATTTTTGGCTGACTTTGAGAATTTATTGTGAATTCCACGCCGCGTGCTGCGCTATAATATTTGGCTCGCGTGTTCTCGAGAGCCCGGACTACCGATCGGCAACGTTTTCTGATCATGCTCAAAAAGTGTTGCAGGGCCCCTTTAAATTGACGGACCCTTTGTAAATTCGAGAGTGTATTCCGTGAACGCCTGTGTCCATTGAGACGGCGTCGGTCAGAATGATTGCTTGCGTAGCGTCGCTGTGCCCAGCGTTTGCAAAGCGCGAGCGCTGTAGAGTCCGACGCGACCGGCGTCCGTTTGCGCATCCCGGCGGCCACCTGGTTCCGTGCCAGAGCTCGGACGTACGGACGGTCGGACGGACGGACGGACGGACACCGGACGCCGAACGGACCCCGGACGGACGTGAGCATGAGACATTAAAGGCTTTCGCCTTAAAACTCACTACGCGCCGTGGTTAGGCGGCCTGCGAGTCCCTGGGCCAGGCCGGCACATCTACCTCTCTTGACAACCTTGGCCCGCAGGTCAGATATGCGCAGCGCGGCCTCCCACTGCTCAACAGCAACATTTAAGATAGAAGCCTGACGCCCAGAGCACTATTTCATCACGCCGTTATCGAAGCAAGCCGTCTTGATCGATAACTCCCGTTATTTGGAGGTCGGTCGGTGCCTTAATAACACGCAGATGCCGAACCCCCTACTCATTTGTTTTCTTCACAAGGAGAAAAACAAGCAACCGAAAGATGTCCTCGACTACCAAAAGGTAACTATGCACGGGTCGCAACAAGTGCGCGCTTCAGCACGCGAGTGTGTTAGTCTGAGAGAGAAGGGCGAGGGAGGGAGAGTTGCCGGCATTATTGCTGATTAGCTGCTCCCGTTGACCCGAATTACAGGTCCGCCGCGGTGGCCCGTACTCGATCCATCATCGAAGCCCGATTTGAGCCGCTCATTTGGGTCAGGTCGATATATCACACCCGGTGCGCTCGCGGGCGTACTACGTGCTGCGAGCGAGGCAGGCGTGGCGATGGCACGCGCACGTGCGCGCGCATCGTCTTTACAGTATAGTAGTCGGCTGGCCAAGAATGCACGACAGTTTGATCTGAAACTGTCGTGCGACTGCACGACAGTTTCAGATCAAAGACGAAGGACTGTCCTCTCGAGTGTGACACGAGCGTCGAAGAGCCTCTGATACGTCGAAAAGAGGAAGTTGCTTTGCGACAATAATAACGGTGTGCGCCGCCTCGACAAGTCTAAATTGATGTGCGCATGTATGTATGTATGTATGTATGTATGTATGTATGTATGTATGTATGTATGTATGTATGTATGTATGTATGTATGTATGTATGTATGTATGTATGTATGTATGTATGTATGTATGTATGTATGTATGTATGTATGTATGTATCTATGTATGTATGCATCTATGCATCTATGTATGTATGTATGTATGTATCTATGTATGTATGCATCTATGTATGTATGTATGTATGTATGTATGTATGTATGTATGTATGTATGTATGTATGTATGTATGTATGTATGTATGTATGTATGTATGTATGTTAGAGTTCTTTGAAAAGGAAGAAAAGTGCTGAAGGGATTACGGTGCTCGGCTGCTAATCCGAAGGTCGTGGGTTCGATGCCGGCTGCGGACGGCCCATTTCGATGGAGTCGAAATACTAGAGACCCGTGTGCTGGTTGTACTGTCAGTACACGTTAAAAAACACCAGGTGATCGAAGTTTCAGGAGCCCTTCACTACAGCGTACCTCATAATCATATCGTGGTTTTGGTGCGCGAAAGCCCAGATATATATAATTTAAAAGAAACAAACATTTGTCTATAAGTCTTTATTTTCCTTTAAGAAGGCAAGACCCATCTGAAGTACACCACAACTTCAAAGGTTATTCTCGTGCTTCCTAGGAAACATCACATTTCGTGTCTGAGCCATATCTTTTTACGGTGATATGGAGAGTCTTTACAAAGTAGTGGTATTTAGTAACTTTGAGGTCGTAAATACTACCCACAATATTTGCTACCTATGTAGTAGATGCGGCTGGTAACTGCCAAGTTAGTAACCTTACTACCATGAGACTTACTAGTTACAGTTACTGCCTACAAAGAAATAGTGATACAAAGTAACTTAACTACCACAGTCCCAACCTTTCTAGCACGGTTAACACTAGCAAATTATAATTACTTAACCATAGCTTTATGTGCACCGCTGGCATATTCATATCATGTAGAAGGAAGGAAGGAAAAAAGAGGAGGGAAAGGAAAGGCAGGAATGTTAACCGGTCTAGCAGGACCGGTATGCTACCCTACACTGGGGAAATTCATTGAAAAAGCGTAAGCTCAAATATAGTGAATGCAGCTGTACTGTCGGTTGGCCTTGGGACATTAAAATCGCCTTTAATATCGCCTTAATGCTTAGGTATGCAATCGATATTTTTGGTCCTGATTCTGATACCTTACTACTTTCATGTGCATGTGCCGTGACGAAGCACGAAACTGTTGCTTCCCCATAATACAGGAAATGATAGGTAGCCTAAATTTTTTTATAAGCCAAACCCCAGTGTAACACCACTAGCGTTTACTAACAAGCGACGTATGCAAGTAGCGAACTTTACTAGCCCCTGCATGTTAAGTAGAGGTGGCAACGCTCACTACCAGTCATCATATACTTCTCTAGTAGCTAAACATTGGCGACGCGTAGTAAAGTTGACATGGCGGTAGTAAATGCTGCAGCTACTAGCTTTTTACTCTGGTGACTACGCCGGAGCCTCATTCAGCAGAGAGCAGACGCCTATAATATCGTGGCGTCACAATCGGCGTCAATGCCTCGTCTATCCACTCAATCAAAAGTGTGGCAACCCACACTACGCAGTCTCTGTCTCTATCTCTGTCTCGCTCAAACCCGTGTAGCTTGACGAAATGTTTACGTCCAACACCACAATGTCGCTGCACTGCAGCATCGACATTGCGTTTCCTAGAAATGCTATTGTACGGTTTTCCATGTAAACCCGATTACGCCTACTTTATCTAAAAAAAATGAAAGAAGCTGGAAGGGGGGATGAGAAAGACGGGAGGAGGTTCTAATAGGGGCAAATCTGGCTCACGGAAAAAAAAAAAAAGTTTGTTAGTGCTGCACAAAGATCCCGCTTATCTCCTTCCTGGAAATATCAGTTTCCGCCTAGATCTGTGCACCTTTTTTTTGCTAATTCTATTTGCCACTGAGCACACACACCCCGACGTGCACTGTAATCTACGATATGTTGGATTGCCCGTACGCAACGAGGGAGCATTATTTTTGTACGGGCGGCGGCAAAGTGATATGGAGAGAGATGGCGGGGGGAGATGTTACTGCCTCTAACGTAACGTCGCGTCGGTGGTGTCTGGTTAAACGAGAGGCACCGCGACAAAGAAAAGGATGACAGCATGTATATGGGGTCGTCCGGCCGGCAGTCTAGACGCTATTGATTGATCAAGCAGACTGTGTGTCCAGCGTTGCAGCCGTGGCGGCCACACTGCTACTGAGTCCTTGGCGCGACCGTCTCGCCTGGCCGTCTCGAGGGCGTCCGGGGAAGTCGTGGACCCTGTGCGAGACTCGCCAAAGGAACGCTGGACCAAAAGAGAGCGTCGTCGCCGCCTCCTGCACGACCTCCCGCATACCGTTCTAACTTCGTCGTGGTACATCACTCGGTGCACACCGAGTGTCACAGTATTCTCCTTTGGTATAGTACCACTCTCTCGCTCCTTTAAACTACTCGAGCTGTGGTCTGCAAGAATTAAAGCGACGAAACCGTGAGGACGTGGGGATACACGGCTACGCAGTGTGACCGCACTTTAAGGAGAGCCGTAAGTCTGCGCTCTACAGTCCATCCATGCAGAAACCGTGTAAGCCGCCTTCGCTTAAGAGGGGCGACGCTGAAAGGGCGTAACTTAACGTTAGAGGCGCATCACGCTTGTACTGCACGGAACAAAATGCAAATGCTCACAAAGGAATAGTCTACAGAACGTGCGCGAGAGTATACTTCCGACTGGTTATTATATGCCGCAGTTTGGACGTGGAACGTAGAGGCCGAATACACGAAACTTTTTGAAGACAATGTCGTCCTACGCCACCTCCACCCATTTCGTCTGGCGGTGTCTAGTATTCACGATGTCGACTGAATTCGACTATACCGTATCTACGCACACACTATCAGCACTGGCTAGAGTTGACTAAACGTCGGTTAACGTCCTCAGAAGAATAGCTAATGTTGGCTAGAATTAGCTAAAAACAACAGAGGATCTGTATTAGTTCATTCTAAATACAACCAGTTTTCTGTTTTCCTCCTACACCGCATTCATCCCTCCATTTAACCCCCTCCATCTTTTAACTGTAGCGCCTCTTCCACGGCAGACTTAAACCACGTCATTTAGGGTTGCTCTAAGCAACCTCTTCCCCCTTTCCTTGAAGTACTTAATTTCTAGCGAGGAGCAGTGGGAGGCTGCGTTGCGCAGCTCGAGCCCTGCATTCAGGAGGGCATCCTTGAGTGGGCTGAGAGGGTAGAGGAAGCCAACTTCAAGTAGTTCCTCCCCCCTCCCTCTGTCCCACTGCCCCTTTCCTTTAAACAGGCATGAATAATGTTCATTCATTCACTTACTTTACGCTGTTGGTAAGAGCTATTACGTCATAAGCCGATATCGGCGATGCGCGAATATTCGAAATTTCGAACACAAATCGAATATTTCTTGCTTTTCGGTTCGCACAGGATTCGAGTATCCACTATTCGGTGAGGGAGTTGCCTGTATTCACATTATTGCGCGTTGCTCGGCAGGTTTGGTGCATATTTAAACGGTGGGATCGAGCGCTTAAGCTTCACACGGACGAGAGATGCATTCGGACGTTCCTTGGCGACGGCCTGAAGAATAAACAAAGTTATTTAACCATTGTACATTCAAATGTACTGAACGGTTATACTAGAAAACAGAGCTAACGATCTAAAACAACGAAGTAAATATTAATCCCCCCGAGCACAAAAAAAAAAATGTTTTAGCTTATTAGCTTCTCAAAGAAGAAGTGAAAACGAAGTGAAAATGGAAGCAAACAAAAATGTTAGGGCTGTGCGAATATTCTACATTTTTGAATATCAAATGGAAGCGTGCTCTATTCCATTCGGTTTTCGTATCTAACTGTCACTATTAATAAACACAAATATATTTTTCAAATCGTTTTGTATCTAACTGTCACTATTAATAAACACAAATATATTTTTCAAATCGTTTTCGCAAATCTCGAAATGTCAAATGCACTCAAATATGCACAATACTGGCACGACAGTACAAAAAAAAAAAAAAAAAATCGGCAGGCCTGCGTGGAACACACAGCAGAGTCACAGTCAAATCTGAAAGAGCGGCCTTTCTAGAGCCCCTTGTAGACTACCTTTGGGCCATAGAGATTGGGGCAACTAATACAAATACGAGGTACCCTCTACGCCATAAATCATCGTAATTTTATGAAGTACGGAAGGACCCACTGTGCCATTATTCGTCATTCTGCGGAGAAGCGGGGTACTGGCTATACATCTGTAAGACGGTATGTGTATTTTGTTTGTGCTGGGGCTGGTGACGATGAATAATTATGACTGATTCCTTTGCAATGGGTTGGAAGCATTCAATGACCCGATCGTTGCGCAATTCGCATTGTGTGACTCCTCGTAGTTATTTTACTCTTCTAAGACGCTATATTACAGTATGTTAACACGATTCCTTGCCCGTCATGACGCCTGTATAGGGTCTTTTTCCGAAGAAGGTTCGAGCGCCGGCGTGGCTCTTTGGTAAAATGCTCGACTGCCACGCAAACGGCCCGAGTTGAAATCCCATGAGGTCCTAGAAATTTCTTTATCATTACATTTTTTACGGTTACGGTTACGGGTTACGGTTACGGACACCGACGGCGGCGGCGGCGGCGGCGGCGGCGGCGGCGGCGGCGGCGGCGGCGGACAACTACGGCACCAAAATTGGCTGTTGTTGGGATCTCCTAACAGCTTTCGCTGTAAAGTATCACCCCCGCAGAGTTAGCCGTAAAACATGAAGAGCTCGAATAATACAGCAGGCTATACGTCACTCGAAGAGTCAGATGCTAAAAGCAGAACAAATCTTTCGCCCTCTTTGAAGAGCTCTATGCATGCGAAGGACATGCGTAATTCTACCAGATGTTCTTTATTTGTGGTTTTTTAATGCTGATGTTATGTATGCTAGAATATGAGCGTCGTTTCAGCCACTGCAAAATTATCAGCCCAATACTAAAAGCAAGTAATCGATACTCGATCTGATTTACTTCTGGTCCTCTTCAACCGTATTCAATCTCGGACATCCCTGGTCGCGCACAACTACAAGTGAAGAATTTCTCGCGCTTGAGGTTCCAAAAACTTGGCTGAGGTCTAATTCTTCTAAACCTTGTTACACGAGCGAAAGATGTGTTTGGCTTGACTTTAAAAATACTATGGGTAGTGTTTAATTAAACCTTCGCCTGGTCTCGTGGTACCACAGAGGCGCGGCTCCGAGCGAGCGCAAGTGCGACGCCAGCGGATCACTTGGCGTAACGTCACGCTCGCCAAAGTTGCGCTCCGGCGACTCGCGCTCCGGCGGTTCGAGGTCATTGCGGCGCGATGAATGACCTTGCGAAGCATGAGCTTTCGCTCTAGTATAATAAAATCTATGTACTCTACCATAACAGGAAGTTTCCTGTTATATTTCTGTCATATCATTGTTCAACAGTCTCCCAATAGCGTATGTCATTAAATATTGTGTACCTTGTTGCTCAATGTGTTTCTTTTTGTTATTATGTATTTTTCCTACGCACTGTCTGTTGCTGCCATTCCAAGGATGCTGTCACCTCGTCAAGCTGCCCATGCAATAGCCTTTTGTGACAGCTCCTCTATTTCTCGTTCTTTGAAAGACAAAATGAACATTGAATTGAATATACGAATTGTACAACGTGCTGTAATCTTTTGTTGATTCTACGCATCACTGTTTAAACTGTCATTATATGTCACTTCGTGAACAGTCGTAATTGAACTCTTTTTCGTATTGCTGTAGCTGCTTTAACCCCCCGTTTTCCTGCTTTGATCTAATATGAGATTAGCAGTATTTATAAATAAATAATATACGCGACCCCCTGTGCGGTTTAGCTACTCCGCTGTCTCGCACCCGTCTTCATTAATTCTAACTTGAAAACTTATATAAGCTACCACCAGTATATTTTATGTCCCCGCTCAGGCGAGTATGATGTCGAGTGCAGGCTGGTTTCTTCTTTTATGAGGTAATCATCGCTATATTGAGGTTGCATCGCACGACGAGCTGAGAAGAACTCACATAGCGCGTGGGGATACTAGCCAGTGGGGATAATAGGCAACGAGCCAGCGCAGGAATTGGGAAATAACCCAGAGGCGTCGCCCCCCTTGTCAAAGCGGCTCGAAAGCGTATGTTCACACGACAGCAGGAGGGCCTCGCACACACCTACACTGAGCGTTTTAAGTAGGCCCAGTGCTATATGTGGTGACATAACGTCGCGCTCATCTCTCTCTTTATATACGATGCCTTCCCAGCGATGAAACGATCCTGAAGCGCTGTTGCTCTCGCTTATGCCCGAAATGCGGTTGCTCAATAATTTGGAGCCGAAAGGAAACGCGATCAGTTAGGCAAGGTTCCGTGAGGCAAGTAATTCCTTCGATTGCAGCACTTGAGATAAAAGTTATCTGACGAAGCGGCTGGAGCTAAAGAACAGGATCAGGCGGCTTACAGAGACCGACCGTCCGTGCCATATGCCCGCGGTGACACATCATTTATCTTACAGAGACGAGTATAGAGAAAAAAAAAAGAGGAATGATTCGTTACTAGCGGATTAAGTGAACGCTGTTTGGACTTTTATAGCGAAGGTTAGGTGGACGGGAACGAGACGACGACTTGCGAAGCGTAACCAAAATTTCATGACCCGAAAACTTGCAGCCGTATTCATTACATGGTAATAAATATAGCTACGTAGCTGACATATCAAAGACGAGATATCGTGTCATTTTTACGTAACAATATTATATCGCGGCATGTATCTCAAGCTCCTGGCGTCAGGCGCGAGGACATTGACTTAATTTGAACTCCGTTCCAACGAAATGTTCATTAAAAAGATGGGAGACTCCGTAAGGCAGAACTTCGCTCTGGGCAAGGTATTTCTGCCACCGTGGTTGATCGCATCTTTCGCAGACGCCGAAGTGTTATTTTTTTTTTCTTTCTCTACCTTGTGTCTGCGAGCGCCTTTATATAGAAGCGCATTTACCTTAGCATCTGATCTGCATAAACGCCGTCTCTTCAGCTTCAACAGCACGCTCTTACAGAACCGAAGACATGCATTCGAGCCTTCAGGCGGCAGCTATTGACCCGAATGAAACAACTTCGTTTCTTTCACAAGCCTTGGAATATGGAACTATTTTTGTAAGTGAATCGCACTCGCGTTCAGTGATGTATCTCTGTTTCCTCCTGATAAGGTAGTAACAAAAGGAGGGTGCTTATAGAATTGTGGAGTGTTTGATCACGCATTATTGCCAGGCACTCACTGTCGGCATACAGCGCTGTTCCATTTGAACTAATTGCTTCATCAACTGCCACTACAAGCATGACGAAGATTCCTTCACTGGCATTTATTTCACCAAAAAAAATGATTTCTCAATAGACACAAAAACTTTCTTTAGGTCTCTGCTTGTAGCTAACCACGCATTCTTCGACTCCCGTCTTCATACATGAAGTCACGGATTCCAGCCTCGATTTGCTCACAACGTCTATTCAAGCACGCTATCGCATGCGACACGCTAAGCGCCTTCAGTTTATCGCGAACCGCGAAAGTATACGGTGCACTTGTAGAGTTTCAAGAAGCCTGAAAGAACATCTGGTGGCAGTCTCAAAAAAGGCAAAATCCGGAACAGTGCAATGTGCTTTGATGAGTTATCCCAAGCTATATACTTCCAATACAAAAATGAGTGAACGACGCCGCTCATCTCTCGTGTGCAGCTCATCATCGCTGCGTACTTAAGCACTTGCCGACGTCAGAGGAATTAATAAGTGCGTCGCTCGCAGCTCTTCTCGTTACCCAGTCGATGTAACGGACGGTCAAGAGCGCGAAGCTTCGGACGTCGAGCATTATGGGAACGAAGAAAATGCTCCGTGCGTTGACGACGGCGAGTGAGGTGGAGCGAATATGCAAAGAGATGACGAGTGCCTCGCGCATCGTTATCGTGATCATCGTTTAGATGGAACGGCTCGAATTTCCGTAGCGCGTGTACTTGCAAGCACGTAAAGGAGAGGAAGCTCGTACGGCGTGTTTGCGGTTTGTTGGCGTGGAAACATGGCTCTCCGCTGGCAGAACACGGGGCAAAAAATAATAACAATGCCAAAAGACAGGTAGGGGCTGCATAGTTTTACTTACAAAAGCTGCCGCAAGGAGCGTTCTCGACGAACACGGCGTAATTCTGGAAATCTGACCCGGGGGAGCTGAAAAGTGTGTTTCATTCATTAACGTACTCATCCAAGTCGACGCACATCAGCAAATTGCAATGGTGACAGTCTGTGAGTAGGGCGTATAATGAGATGCAAGGTATACAATATAACCAACAAGGCTTGAAAACCTGCCCGCGATCGCTTCTTATGTGCTGAGGCAAGCGCTATAAATAGTCTAGACTGTTCGCTATGATCTTGCTTTAGTCACGAAGCGTTGTGTGCTCAATTTGCGCATCACTTTTGTATGCAAGGACATTTAGGTTCCTGTAACGGATAATATAAATCACTTAAAGTGACACATGGGCTAGTTTTATTCCGTCAGTCTGACTAATTCGTCCGTTTCCTGAATGTTAAACTACCAAAAAGTGACGTATATGGCAGCATATGCGCTGGTAGTGGCCTCTTGCGACGCCTTTTTCAACTACCAGTGGCTATAAGCGTTCCTGCAAGGTGTCTATATTCTTAAAGAACGAAAAAGACATAAAAACGTAGGGCAATAAGTATTAATGATGTTAATACCACCGCCTTTGCTGTATAACAGATAGATAGGATATGTTCGTTGACAGTGGTTACATATCTGTGGTTGTTGACTGGCGTCATCTCAAATGGCGCCGCGTGCGCACATCTGTATAATACCATCATTCTGGTAGTGCGAAAGCTGTAATAAACTAAGGATGACCTCAAAATTTCTATAGTGACTCAGCATTATAAACAGCCTCACACTTCAACGCATGTGCTTTGGCAGCACTGCGCTTTGCTTTGCTCGCATGTGCTTTGGCAGCACTGCGCACAAATAAGGCGGCAAGTTACACCAGCTGTTTGTCCTTGTTACACAACGGCTTTCGGTCATCTACCGTAGCCCCGCAACATGCTGGCTTGTCTTCGTTCCCAACTTTCTTGCGGAAACCTCGCCGACATCCTCGCGTTTACGGAGCCCCTATAGGATAAAAGTGTGTGACCATCGAACACTCAACCGTGTTCTTATCAGCAAACATCGCTGCGGCGCTCCTCTTGGTCACCATTTCACTATCGGTCGCCTCTTGCTCGAGCTTTAGATAAAAGGTTTGCATTGCAGATAAGAGTATATGCGCCACGCAACGGCTCGAGAACACGCTGGTCCTGTGGGTGCACCAAAAAGCCAGACGGAGGCCATCCTTATCGCAGTCTCATTCAGATAGTGACAGTGTTCGTGTGTGAGATTTGCGAGCAGCGTTGCGGAAGCTGCAGGCTGTTGTCCACTCTGCGGACTCTGGGTGGCGCTGCCGGTCTCCTTCACAGCATGCGATAAGAAGATCACGACTAGCGATAGCGAATGCCGGGCTCTCGCTTCTTGAGCGTGACGTGAAGTACGAAGCGGCAACAAAAGACGGCGCTTGTTTTGAATCATTTCGTTCGTAATATCCCTGTGTTCGAATCTAAACGCGACATCTTCGTATGCGCAAACTGTGTCGTCTCAACGCAGTCTTGTTCAGAAAACTCGAGCGGGGTCATTGGAACGTGTGTGACCAGTGGTGACTCAGGTATTATCGTACTTACTCGATTAGAACGCGCACTTTTTCTGCCAATTTACCAAAAATTCGTGCGCGCGTTTCATTCGAGACGAAAACGCAAACTCATGTCCATGTTGTGGCATAACGCACAAGCATTCTATGCCTGCTAATGTTCGTGTCGCTGTCGTCGTCGCCGTCACCGTCGTCGTTGTTGTTGTTTCTGGTTGTGGAAGTGGTGGGGGTGGTGATGGTGATGATGATTTGTTGGGTGTATGTATAGATTGGGTGATGGATGCCATGAGGGATCCCCCCCCCCCCCCCCCATTGCCCTGCGTGTAGGCCTCGGCGGTCGCATTTCGATGGAGGCGAAATAGTTTGAGGCCCGCGTGCTGTGCGATGTCAGTTTAAAGAACACCAGATGGTCAAACTTTCTGGAGCCCTCCACTAAGGCGTCTCTCATAATCATATCTTGGTTTTGGGACGTAAGACCCCAGATATTAATATTATTGCCTTGCGTGTATAGGGCTAATGGCGGAGACCACAGCTTGACATTGATGACGTAATTCCGGCTCCCGTTATCGCTTCCGCCGCATGAAACGAGCAGAACAATGGACTCAAGATCTGTGTGTTTGCATCCAGAGGGCGTTGTCACTCATGCATGGATGGGCTTGAACATCGCCAACTTAGGAAATTGGATAATGATAACGTTTAATAGCGCCTGCTGGCGGCGCCTTTGAAGCCACAACCGGCCGCTTCTCAGCTATGAAGTAGTTGTCCGGCTCTTTCTTGTCCCGACATCTCGAACAGATACTTAAATTCGCTTTAAACTTGAGTGATGGCGCTTTGACAGCGAAGCATTAGCGAAAACTCGGCGCTCCTACCAAGCTACCCTTTCGGTTTCTTGGCCAGTACGGCTTAACAAGACGGGCTTTATTCATTGGGCGTGGCCTCTAAAGTTTTACGACACTCGCGACAAGCCACGTGCACTGTTCGAGCTTAGAGACCATACATTACAGTTTGATAGTGTCAAATAGCGTCACAATCACAGCGAACGATATAGATGCTACCGCTTCGCGGTTCACTTGGGGGGCTGATTTCTCTTATATTGTTTACCCATGGGCTTCAAGGTTGTCACTTGACGCTTGGTCCTACTTTCTTTAGGATTGGAAGGTGGGAATGAAATCAATATGTTAGAAAGGAAATGAGACGGTCTCGCCAGAGGTGATTACCTCAGCCGTGCCTTTGTGGTGAGTAAGAATTTGACCTGACCATCTGCCTACTCATTTATTTGCATCGGAGCCGTGATACCAAATTGGGCTGCATAAAATAGCGCCACAATTTTTTATCCTCTGACAACAACGCAATCTGACCCCCCCTTTCTACCCCGCTTATGAATACAACCACGCTTTTACGCCGCCTTTATTTCGAGCAAATTTCATGTGCGACGTCAGGAACCGACCTTGTATCTGCCGGCAAAGGCGTCGCGAAGGAACAGTTGTCTCGCGTGCAGTGTCGCGCCATGTGACGCCCTTAACATTTCAATGGATGTCCTACGCGGTGGCGTAGCGGTTTACGGTGCTCGGCTGCTGACCCGAAGGTGGCGGGTTCGATCCCGGCCGCGGCGGTCTCATGTCGACGGAAGCGAAATGCTAGAGGCCCTTGTACTGTGCGATGTCAGTGCACGTTAAAAAACACCAGGTGGTCGAAGTCTCCACGACGGCGTTCCTCATAATCATATCGGGGTTTTGGGACGTTAAACCCCAGATATTATTATTACGATTTCAATGGATATTACCGGTGAACGGAAGCTGTCCAGGTTGGCGCGCTGCTTTCGATTTCAGAAGCGATGATGATGATGATGTATGGTGTTTAATGGCGCAAGGGCCATTTGATGGCCAAAGAGCGCCAGGCAATGTGATTTCAGGAGCGAGAACAACAGAGCTGTGATTGGGACCCTCGTGTGCAGTGTCGCGCCACATCACTATTGAATATCATGCGAAGAGCTCGAATGAATGCTAACTCTATAGAGCCGAATGAACGAGGTTTTGTTTTCCTAAGTGCTTTCCTTTGCCGTTAGCTGGCCGGCCTATAGCTAGTGTTACGCCGAACACCACGGATGGCTGACATTTTCATTTACAAACAAGTCTAAGACGTTTCCTTTTCTTATTTCTGTCTCTCTCTTTCTCTCTATGGTACTGTGTTATACAGTGGGTACTGCGTAGAGATTCAGGTCTACGTAGAAATACCTGTGGCTGCACCATTTTGTTATGTCATACAGCTAGTTATAGAGGAATGAATGATATACTAAAGTGATAATAATATCTGAGGTTTCACGTCCCAAAACCACGATAAGATTATGAGGGACGCCGTAGTGGAGGGCCCTGGAAATTTTGACCATCTGGTGTTCTTTGGCATGCACTGACATCGCACAATACACGGGCCTCTACCATTTCGCCTCCATCGAAATGCGACTGCCGCGACCGGTATCGAACCTGCGACCTTCGGGTCAGCAGCCGAGCACCGCAACCGCTACACCTGCGTGGCGGACGATATACTAAAGCATTTTGATAAAAAAGACAATGAAACTAATAAATATAAGAACTCCACAGTAGGAGGTTTTACTCCAAGCCCGTAATCCCGCTAACAACATAGCACATGCACTGTGTATAGTCAATCTGGCGGACCTTTGTCTGCGTCGTAATCCTTCCGTCTCGCACTGCGTTTCCGGCGAACGGCGACTTTATAACGTCTTGCCGACGAGTTAAAAATCTTGGCCTGCGGATTAGTGTCTCGCGCCTTGGCATTCTGGCGTAAAACGTCAAAGTTGGGCGAAACTTTTCGAACCTCAATAAAAGGGGGGAGTCGATGACATTATTTTATTTGTTCAACTACTTTATTCCTTCGCAATGAACTCGCACGGGGCTTTCGAAGAACGAATTCGGCCCGTTTTTACGCTGCAATAGCTGTTACAATACTTGTTACAGCCCACGTGCGCACTGCACAGAAAAGTTACTCGCAAGATTTAAGAAAGCCGGGATGCATATCTGTGACGGAGAAGTTTATTTTTCGCAATTTCGTGCTAAAGTCCGTCATGACGCAATAAAACTAGGGTACTTCGAATGCGGAATGACTAATAAAACGGTGTACGCACTAACGATAGATCTTGTAATATTCAAGAAGCCGCACTAGAAAATTTTTTTATCGTTGTAGTTTGTATCTATAACGTATAGGAAATTAAAGGGGGAGCCAATGATGCGACGACAGGGGTAGTATAGTCAAATAGTTTTGCGCAACGTTCACATAAGAAACTGACCTGGCGAGAAGGAAGATGTTCTTTTATGTCCTTTTACCTCTTTCTTGTTATTCTTTCTTGCGCCTCGCGCAAGCAAAGAAACCGAAAGCGAGGGAAAGGGGGGGGGGGGGGGAGGGTGTGCTGCGGGCAGGGGGGTCAATGCGGCACGTTGAACAGCTTGTGAAACGAGCTATGACTAGGGCATTAACAAAGCTTCTTGATCCCATAAACCCTGCTTTTTTTTTTCTTTTTTCTGTTTTTTCTCGAAAATGGATTCGCCGATACCGCAATCTTGCGACGCAGGACAAGTTGACAGGGTTAGGATTGGCGGTGATCTTAATGCTAACTTTACGACTTGAGCATGGAAGCACGGGTACAAGAAAAAAAAAAAACCTAAAGAGACAAAGTATAAGACGATGTTGGACGAAGTGAACTATACGATCAGCAGATCACGCCAAGATGTTCTTGAGCGTCATAAAAGTAGGTGTTAAAAAACATATATTTTCACGGACGACTACGGCGTAGCAATATCCTGTGAATGTCCGCGTTGTGCCGTTGCGAAACTTCAGCGCACGGTCATCAACAGTGGCAGACGCATGGTCATCAACAGTGGCAATGTTGGCAGTGGCGCCAACATTGTGCAGCGGCGAGAAATAGCAGCCGGGTCGGATTGCCCAATACGTAGCGGAGAGCCATCTGTAGCTGATCCACTACAGCGCGGTGACCGTTCAACGGAATGATCACGGCTCGGATTACTGTGCCCGCCACGGACAAGCTGCGTACCACTTTATTTCCCTTTACTAACCAGGGCGGAGCTTGTAGCTCTCGCCGTACTGCACGGAACTAGTGGGACGGTTGTACAACGCGAGACTCAATCCGCGGGTAGATCCGCCCCCCTAAACTTTATTGTGGGCTGCAAACTGCGGCGATACGGAGGTACTTCCTCGCAAAGCTACGGGTATGAGGAGAATGACGCAGAGGTGGGCGGAGGGGAGATGGATGGGGTACGCTTGGGTGTGTCTGCGCGAGCGATAAAAAAAGAAAAGAAAGTGAAAGTGATAACAAGCATGCAAAACGGCAACGTGACACTGCGCCAACAACCTAGATGGTCCGCGCGAACACCTGCGGCGTGAATCTCCGCTCGTCGCCGTCGTGGAGGCTTCTTATCTCGAAACTTGGTTCCGGTTTTCCGTCGCGAAAATAAGCCTCGACTCTATAGCGGCGGGTGTTACATCTCCCCGGCGGATGTCAACACAATAATAACCGTAAAAGAGAGAAAATCGTCCTCGCTCGTAAAGTCTCCGTAATGACTGGCGATGGCCAGTTATATAGTGCGTTAAAAAAGTTTTACAAAGTTTTACAAAGCCGACCCCGACGACCGACTGTACGCAACTTCCTCCAGCTGTCTCTCTTCTTTTATTACTTATTAATTTTTGTTGCGATTCCGGAACGGCTTGTTTTTGTTTCGTAGCTTATCACGTAGCGTTGTTGCACAGTCGGTGAAATCGAAAAAGGAGCTTGTTATACGGTCCATAAAAACGGTGGCTTCGGACTAAACGATGTGCCCTAAAGGAAAGATTGGCGTACAGAGTCGTAAATCGTGATTCACGAACTGCCCCGCAAGTGCGGAGGAGATTCGTGAAACATGGTTGCCCCCTGTATTGCCTCACGGTTGGCTTCGGAAAATTACGTGCAACTTCACGAGACTCATTTGTGTTCCAATTGTTCCAACGTTGTCGCCAGCATTCGATGATGTTATGTTCGCTGTGACGATTGGCCTCCACTTTTGCTTACGCAACAACGTGTGCCAACTGCGTTATGAAATACGAAGGGGTTATTGGAGCGAGGAATGATGACGCAACCACTGTTAAGACTGTTCACGCAAACGAAGAAGCGCGGTGATTTGTTAATGCGATTGTTCGTTCGCTAAGCCTTATAATATGGCGTTTAGGGGTCGCGCGATATATGTGACTTCTCTTTGACTCTACGGCTATGCTCATAGACCATTATTATTTCAATACGCCAGCTATGTTACGGTTGTGCATGAGACCGACCCTTCTACCTGGATTATGAAAGTGTACGTCCGATATGTCGCAACCGAAATTACTTTGTCTGCGCATACACGAAGGTACCGTAATTCGCATGTGGATGGCATTCATCTCAGTCGTATAGATTTTGAACGTACGTAACAATATTATGCATGACGTCGACTAAATTGCTCAGAGCAATCTTGTTCGCGGCACCGTCTTACAACGTGTTTACTTGACGCTCTTTGTGACGACTGTGATATCGAGGAAATATTACAACGCATCTTCTGCGACTGCCCTCGCGACCACGTGCAGACACGACCACTCGCCATCACTCTAGCTCGCCTTTACTGAAGACCGGCGGCGGCAGCAACTATTCTAAAACATGGCCCTCAAAAGTCATCGCAGATGAAGGCAACATATACTTGAACAGGCGGTTATAGACTAACGGCGATGTGCACGTATACTGCACCAATCCGACAGACTGCGACGTTGTGTGCGTGCTCCCTCTCTTTTCTTCTCACCTCTAACTTTCACACTTCTCCATCCCTTTCCATGTGTAGGGTCGACTACCGACTATTATGAACTGGTTATAGTCCTTGCCTTTCCTCTCTCTCCTGTTCCTGCTGCTCCTTCCTTCCTTACGCCGAGGTATATGCCTCCCAACTACCGGTGCTTTGTAGCCCGCAAAAAAAAAAAAAAATAATAATAATAATAAAAAATGTAACCCACCGCATTCATATCAGTAGTGCATTACAGCGCCACAAAATGAAGTATTGTTGTCATGCAGGTACGATCGTAAATGCGAGGTAGCAGTTTACTTGTTTTCCTCTTTCGTTCTCACAATTCCGTAGCAGGCAGATTGAACGGGATTGGATGGGATAAACTATTATTGGGTCCTCCAAAACATAGACCACTATGACACTGGCCGCTCCTACGTCGGGACAGAGAGGCCGAACCCCTCAGCCGCCGCTTCGAGCGCTTGGTGGACAGCCCAGAGTTGTTTTTGCCAAAGATGGGCTGCGGATTGCCGCCTCTCGTCTGGGCTGTTAGGTACATGAGCGAGTTTGACACAAGGCCAGAGCATGTGACCTAGTGTGGCTACTTCCACCACAATGTGGAAAAACATTACTTGGATATAGTTCAGGGTAAATTAGGTTAAACATTTTCGAGCTATATATGTATATATAGGATGTGTCTTGATTTGTAAGAGCCCTAATGTAAGAGCCCTAATGTAAGAGCCTGCGACCTATTTGGATTATTTGGGAGGTGAAGGGCAGATCCTCATGGAGAGATATAATATTGCTCAAACGCAAATTTTAATCGTGTGGCGCAGGGAAATTTTTCATTACTTACTACGATACTGGAATCTGTGGTGAAGTCTTCGTCCTCTGGATTTGGAGATGCTTCCAAACTCGCAAAGCCGCAGGACCAGAAGATTACCTGTTCAATAAAAAAAAAAACAAAAGCAACATTATTCAGTCTGTTCACGAATCAATCAATCAATCAATCAATCAATCAATCAATCAATCAATCAATCAATCAATCAATCAATCAATCAATCAATCAATCAAGTAATCAAACAATTAATCAATCAATTGATCAATGGATCGATCAATCAATCAATAAGTCGGTCGATCAGGCGCGCACTCACGCACCTGCCCGCGCACGCGCACGCCCCACGCATGCGCGCACGCAAGAAAAAAAAAAAAAAACTTTCGGCCAATTGTTTCGACAAGCCACGTACAAGGCGCGAACAAAACCGTATCGAACCGCTCGGACCTCGTTCTCTAATTCGCTTTCTTTCCTCTTTTGATTCTGGAACCAATGAACCGTGAAGGAAGGCAAACAGCGGCCCTAAGACAAATAAACCTTCTGTATAGTGTTAAACCGGTAGCGATACTAAGCGACAAAAGGAGACGGGGATTACATCTCCATCAATGTTCACGGCGCGAAAGTCCCCTTAAATCCCCGAAGCACGGCCGAACGCGCGGGGGGAGATTATAACGGCGCGACGGATGTTTTGTTGTTGTTAAAAAGTAGCGGGAATATACGTTCTACCGCTCTCCAGAAGCAGCGGCCTGGAACAACTGCGGGCTTATATGAGTGTATCGACGGACAGACTCGTGCGCGGCGAAATATGTGAGCATACAGCGGAGCACATACGACCCGGTGTTAATTCCCGTACGTTTGGAGCAAATTCATAACGGTCGCTTTGCCATTTTACCGTCTCGGTCCTCACTCTTCGTCCCTCTGCTCATTTTCTTTCTTTTTTGTTTCTGGATCATCTTTTTTTCTTTTTCTCTCGCCGCTGTCTTCTCGGGGTAATAAAAGGTAAAATTCGTATATGACTTGTCTTTTTTTTTTCTCATTATTTGATTTTTTTTTTTTGTATGCGGTGGAAAAAAAAAGTAGAACCGTTTATGAGAGCGTTCATTTTTACGACGCCAGTACCGTCCATGCAGGAAGTGAGCGTATGATGTGCCTTGTACATAATCGCCGTATCTGATATTAAAAAAAAAATCTGTAAAAATAAAAATAAAAACAAATGACCGAGAAAGAAAAGATCTAAGCTCGGCAAGAATACACGGCGACGAAGCGAGTGAGCGCCGTTAATACCTCGTTAAAAATTTTTTTTCGAACTCGTTATTTTCATTACAGCGAGTTCCCGCGCTTCTTCCGACGCCTCGTAAAAATTTTCTTTTCAAAATAACTCTCACGAAAAAAAGAAAGGCTAACAGTTTTCAACTTACGATGGTGCCAGAAGCGAGATCGAGGTACATACAACGCGGTTTGTTTCGTTTGCTTCATTGTTTATTTGTTGTTGTTGTTTTTTTTTTTTTAATGTGAAACGTAATCCACGTGCGCGCGAACTGTGAAACGTTGTACATATCCTTTCACCAAACAAGAGTTTTCTTGAAACACGGACGACACATATACCTCTGTGTTTTCCCACGGCCGGTGTGAAACTCCGGGAGTGTTGTCTTTTTCTTTTTTTTTTTTTGTATATTTTTTAAAGAACTTCTCCAGCGTAACTTATTTTCTTTAGAATTTGCCGCCATGGAACGCAGCGGTGTTTGTCCCACGCATACGAAGCTTCGCGCAACTCTGTCATTCGTACGGGAGCCGTTGTGATTAACTAGAACACTCGGCCGTGGCGATGCCACAGCGTGTTTCGCGAGATGACGAACGCGGTGGCAGTTTGTTTTTTGCGAAACGCGCATTCAATTAAACACCGTTGGAGTTTGCAAAGAGCGCATACATCATAGGCGAACAAACAAACTGAGGCGCCCGGCATTAATTTTCCGCGCGGATTCGTTTACCTTAGGCGGTGCGTATAGACTGTCATAACTATGTAGAGAGAGACAAGCTGTAGTCGTGGAAATTATAGTTATAGCCGTTCGACTGTTGTCTGATTTTTTTTGTTTGTTTGTTTTAGCGCCTGCGTGTTTCTACACATCCATCGCAGATTGAATACGCATCACAGATAAGCCCTCAGACACGCGCCACCAAACCCATTAGCGTCGCTTCAGATTATAGCAGCGAACAAAAGAAATTAGCGAAAAAAATATTGTTGTGTCTGTTGCGAGTGGGCGTGAAAGGAACGGCCCGGTGGAAGACGGGGGGGGGGGGGGGAGGGGGGGGGGGGGGGCTGAAACTTAGACACCGTGCTTTTTGGGAAGATTGGGTTGCAACACGAGCCCCGGGAAGAGAAAACTGTGGACTCTTTTCGCATTCGAAAATTGAAAAATACAAAACAGAAACGTGGATGGTGTATATAGCGCTTAAATATGAGAACAATGATGATTTCATGGGCGCCGTACTCTGAAATAAGAAACGAAAAAAGGCAGAAAACTTACGAGGCGCCATTGTAAATCCGCCTGGGAAACGACGCAGCCGGTAATGCTGCGTGTACTCATTATTCTGTCATATTCCTGCTGTGTATTACTTTGTCATTTCCTTAGTACTTTATAACTCTTTACTTCTGTACAAGGGCTTTTTTTTCTTTTTTTTTTTTTTTTTTGCGATGATCACACGAGAACACCGCCTACATCTTTACTTAGTCATCGGAGACGTACGCCACGATGCAGAGAGACATGCACCTAATCAAAGTCGGCTGTCTTTTCTTTTTTTTCCTGTATTTTGTCTTTGCCCTTACTCGCTGTATCTTTCTACGTTCTATTTTGAGAATCTCATCTTGCGGTATAGCCTCCACACTAAGCCTCGCAAGGATTAAGGTAAGGAACGTGGTCGGGGTGCGCTATGTATCGAATTATCTTTATGCTACCGCAAATTTTGGCAGTGAAAGGGGCCGACGTCAAGGTCATTATAAGGAACTCCGTTTTTTTTTTTTTTTTTTTTTTTTTTTTTTTTTTTTTTTTTTTTTTTGGGGGGGGGGGGGGGGGGTTTATATCACGAACAAATCGCATCAAACCCGCGCCTCGTGAGACGTCTAACAAAACATGTTGCTGGGCTAGTTAGTGCATAGTTATAATACAGGAAAGTGGTTGAACACGGGGCAAAGACGACGCCACGTGCGCTTGTAGTGAGCTTGTACTTATTCCCTATCTTCGTCTTTGCCCCGTGTTGCGCCACTCTGCTGTATTATAATAGTGCGACGTCGTTGCCCTATTTTCTGGCCTCAATCCGCCAAGATGGAAACGTGTACTGTAGGAAGGAGGAAGGAAAACGTTAGGAGGGAGCACTGCACAATGCGATCGAAGCCTACTGTGTCGTAGGCTTCGATCACGTCATCGAAACGTCAGAGCGCGAGATGCTTTAGTATACCCGGTTAAACTCTACTTTTTTTAACCTCCTCTCTGATCCATCCGAAACGCGCCGAACAAGTGCGCTTCGATTAAAAACTATACCAAGCCTCTCGGCAAATGTCATTGCTTGCGTCATCTTGACGCAAAAAGTCACGTGATGGACCAACACTGCTGGCTTCACGGCGCGTTCGCCTTTGAGGGCTGGCTGCACGACGTAATGCTGCCTCCCAAGTTTTTCTTCCTCCATGTTTGTTTCAATTCTGTACGCTCAAGTAGACCTGTGCGCCGGTCCTAAAATCGCCGGCGGCGGCGCGCCGGTGTTCGCACCTCCGGCGGCGGCGCGTCAACGGCGTGGGGTTCATCGGATCGGCGGCGGCGCGGCGCGCGGGGGGGGGGGGGGGGGTATTCAAGAGTTGGTCGGGCGAGAAATTTGACCCTCGAATTTTGACAGGAACAAAAAAAAAAAACCGTTCCCCCCGGGAGGGCGAAGCAGTGAATGCGATAGCAACATGTCGTAATGTTAAAATGAACTAAGGATGGCAGCTGACTCTTTTTCATCCGATCTCATGAAACTTCAAAATGCTGGTGTTAGGGAATGCGGCCGGTTCACGTGAAAGAAATGGTTTTCGTGCACTTTGACGTATCAGTGCTCGCAGCACGAAGCGGTGCGATCTCAGCGTGTAGTAGAGTATACGAGCCGTTTTCTTATCCCTGCCGAGTTAGCGCGCTCGCCAGCGCTCATGACCGCGCCCTAAAAGTCAAAGTTCACAGTTGCGGCTCCAGTCACGCAGCCCCTTTACCCAGGCGTCGCTTCATACTCCTTGGTCCAGCTAAGGACAGACAAGGCGCTTGCTGTCTGGTTGAGGAGCAATCCACGGCAGGCCTCGCACGCGGAACGATGTTACGCACGCACCCTCAGTGCGACGGAGATGGGCAACTTCTTTAATTTATGCTTGAGCCGTGTTCCTGGCTGGCTCTCGCGAGCTTTTACTAGCGCGTACAGTATACGATGTGTGTACAAATGTTAATGACTTGGATTTTATACGGAAAATGACGGCGATGATGAAAACCCGTACGGAGTGTCCATATAATTTTTATCGCAATAAAAAATATACGTGAACTGTGGAAGCAGGCTGGCTTTCCTTTTTCTTTTTTTTTTTTTTGAGAGCTGCATCGTCTTCGCTGTAAAGAGTTCGTCTGTTGGAAGAATCAAAGAATCCGGCACTTCTTCCATTAGTTTCGTTCTCCCTTTCACTACAATTCTTACAGACTATATCTCCTCGACACTTATTTCTTCATAAAGCACGTGTACAATGTTAGCGCTGAGCGTTGAGCCTATCAGGATTTCGAGCTTGTCGGCTACACGCTGCTATTTGCGCATGCGCAATCAGAAACTCCCAAAAGGGGGCGAAATTAGTTAATAGCGTACGATAATCTTGCGAGGGGAGGAAGAACAAGTGGGCGAATGCATGGCAAAACAGGGTAGGAGATAATTTACTACTGACATTTCTCTATAGACCAGTCGAGAGTATGTGCCCTAATTATGTCATGTGAATCACCATTCTGGCGTCATGAAGAGCGCCAAAAGAAATTCAGTTTCGCCACAAGGGCGAAAGCAATGAATGCGATAGCATGAAATTAAAATGTCACACGAAGAACGACAAGCAGCTCGATACTTGCAGCTTCCCGCTGAAGCACGAAGGAGGACGCTCGAAGAGGGCGCACAGGTATACACAGGACTAGCGTGAACTGACAACTATCACAGTTGTTACGCCTTTGTGCTCTAGCAACACGCTGAAAGTGTCGACAACGCAGAAGCCGACGCTCTTAGATATTTCTTCTTTTCAAGTGCGGCGCGCGAAATGACCCCTCTGCGTCTACTACCACGCGGTGACGTCGGAAGCAACGTGTGCGCGGTGTTTTTTTTTTTCTTCTTCTTCGTTCCACATCACGAGTGTGTACAGAAAAGGGGCTCTTTCTGGTGCGCGTCTCAAGGGCAGTTTTCAAATTGAAAGAAAACGCAGGAGCGTTGCGTGATAGAAAACACGATCAAGCTCCTCCGGGATCTGCATACCGCCAGCGGTAAATGGTGTCTATAAATAGCTTGCCGTTAAAATGAGAGAGAGTGATTCGAGAAAGAAGAAAATAGCGCATGCACGGTGCATGGCTGAGTGGTCTTACGCAGCGCGCTGCTGAGCGAGAGGTCGCTGGATGATATCCCCGGTCGGGTGCATTGTCGTCTGATTTATTTTTCTTTGTGTCTTTTCTATATATATATATACATATATATATATATATATATATATATATATATATATATATATATATATATATATATATATATATATATATATATATATATATATATATATATATATATATATATATATATACAAATCCGGGGCATAGCAAAAATCATCCGAGAGTGTCTATATAATTGCTATCACAATAACAAAAAAAAAATCACGCCATATCCACGAAGTGAATGATGATGAGTGGGCGAAGCTCGATCGTTTTCATCCATGGCAGAAAGAGAATGTGTGGTCTGGAACGCGCTTATACTTCATGGTCATCAGCGTCATCGTCATCGTTATAACGTGTAGTGGGTACATTCCACTATACTGCGTCATCGTCATCGTTATCACGTGTAGTGGGTACATTCCACTATACTGGAACGCGCTTATACTTGATCGTTATCGCGTGTAGTGGGTACATTCCACTATACTGCGTCATCGTCATCTTTATCACGTGGAGTGGGTACATTCCACTATACGTGGCTATCTACCTACCTACCTACTACTACTACTACTACTACTACTACTACTACTACTACTACTACTACTACTACTACTACTACTACTACAGAGGAGGGAGTACCCACACCCTTAGGAGCTTCGCCCCTAAAACGCCACGAGACAATAACGAGCTCGATGTTGTATTTTCAGAGATTGTTTTGGGGCACTTAAAAAGACTGGGTGTGCATACACGGACACAAGAGAGTAGTCAAGACACCCTAAACGCCGCTAACTGAAAAAATGTACAGCGTCGGAAAAGAAGGTAGACAAAAAAAATTAAGCTAGCTTCGCACTAGTGGTGCCAAACCTGAAGGAAGTGCAGAGCTGGGCAGCCCTCTTTGTTTCTCTTCGGTTTTCTCTTTCCTCCTCTCTTTTTTTCTCTGTTTCCGTTTTTGTATTTTATTCTCTCTTTATTTCTAACGATTTCCTCCCCTTTCTTTATCTATTGCTTTCGTTTTCTTGCTCTTTCTATTTTTCCCTTTCTTTCTCTCTGTTTCTATTTTTTGCATGTTTTCTCTTTTTTTTTACTATTTTAATACGTGGTTTTGCCTGTGTTACGCCAAGCGACGACCGCATACGACAACATACGACAGCCGGGGCCCCTGACGTGATCCGCACTTAATATGATCAATGCGCTCGAATACCAAAAGGAAGAAGACTTCTCCTATAGGCGCGAACGCGCGCTCAATATCCTACAGCTATGTATGCGATAAGTGGTTTTGCTTGCGTTTCGTCAAGCTACGACAGTATACGATGAGAGCGTACGATGACAGCATACAACGGCCCGGGCCCCTAAAGTGCTCCGCGCTTAAAATACTTATTTGCGCATTCCCAGGCAAGAGGCGATACCTATCAGTCAGTTGCGCGTGACGGTCTACGTGAGAGATAACTGGTTACTCTCTTGACTTCACTCTTGTGTCTGTAAGTCCAAAAGTACACGAATATGCTATCCAGCTAATAATTGGGTCTTCGCCTTTTAAGGCTGGAGGAAGCCCCAGCGTTGAGGTCAGGCAATACTTTTGACACTTCTGGAGGAGATAAAGAGACAACTTCTGGGGAGCGATTCTCGATGTGTCCATCTGAAGATGCCCACAGTCCATTTCGGCACAGCGCATTCAGTTACTCGAAAAAGCGGCGAGCCGTGATGTTTGCTCTTGACCACGTCGATGCACCGAACCCGCCAGCACATTCCCAGCGTAAAAAGCAAGTGGACAAAACGTACTGAAACAGGAACTTTTCCACTTAACTTGCCTATGAATGTGTCCCAGTTGTTTGAGAACGATTCAGGGAATGCGTACCGATCTTCACAGATGCCTTAGAAGGGCTGCCACATTAAACCTTCTTCGATGGCTTACGCGATCAGAATTTATGCACGGTCTCCGAGATGTACGCCCAAAAGCGGGTGTCTGGGCACTGCGTTCGTTGCGTTGAAGCACATTCTGTCCCTCTCATTATTGTCGAGAGTTGTAAAAGCTTCGTGATATCAAAATGACGTTGCGGAAGAAGTTCCGGAAACAAGGGGCGCGCTGGTTGCCGAACTCCTGCCAATGAGCTGCGGCCGAAATGCACAGTCCACTAGAGGGACACATCGAGAATAACTCCGCAACCATGAAGAAATGAAACAGGAGCATGCTGGGAACTGTGGCCAGAGCATCGAGCACGAGGGGGGGAGCGGTGTCGGAGGAGGTTGGTTTGAGGACGCTGGGCGCGCGCTCGTGAATTTTCGTTTTTTTTTTTTTTGTCATGAGCTCACCAAGAAAGAGGAAACGAAACAAGAGCATGGCGGGAATTGTGACACGAGCCCGAAGGGGTAGCGCCTTGAGAGGAGGTTGGCTTATAGATGCTAGGCGCACACTCTCCTATTTTTTGCTTCTATGGTTGAAGCAGGTTTGTGGTATTCCGTTCCTCTAATTTGAGTCAAGAGTTAGGAAAAACATAGCGACATCAAAATGACGTTGAAGAGGAAGAACCGTAAAGAGAGGGCGCATTGCTGGCCGAGCTCCTGCCAATCAGCGGTGGCTGAAATGGAGACTCCATTACATGGAGACATCCAGAAAAGCACACCCGGCGGTCATGTATTTTATGTCCAGATTCCCTGTTCGGGTTAAAATAAGACTAGCGGCGGCGCGCCGCAATTATTTGCAGGCGGCGGCGGCGGCGTGGTCACTCTCGAAACTTCGGCGGCGGCGCGACCGGCGCGGGCAAAAATAGGCGGCGGCGCACAGCTCTACGCTCAAGCATATCCACATGCATGAATGACAAGATTGGGGGGCGTAGCCAGAAATGTTTCGCAGGGGAGGGGGGGAGGGGGGCGGGGGATGGGTTTCAACAACCCTTTATGTAAGTTCGTGCATGTGTTTTTATGTGCGCGTGTATGTATAAGCATGCACAATTTAAATACGTCGGGGGGGGGGGGGGGGGGGGTGTTGAACCCTCCTCCCCTCCCAAGCTCTCTGGCTATGCCAGTGGACAAGATAAACCAGTAGACATTCTTTTTTTTTTTTCATTGATAACAATGCGACTAAATATAAATGGCACTGATTGCTAGTGATGAAAGCAGAAAGCCAGCCAAGCAAAGGGGCCACGACAAAATGTACAAGTCTTAAAAAAGCAAACCGTAAGAGTGCTATCAGGAATCTATTATGGTGCGAAACTCTATAGGCCGTCGTGTCTGTGGTTTTCGAAAAGTCGTTGGACAGGACGTCGCTCTGCATCAGTGTTGTACGGAACGGCGTTCCAAGGAACGACGTTCCAGGAACTAGTTCCTTTTGTGAGGAACGGAGGAACGCCAACGTTCCATTGAGAATCGATGGAACTGTAACGGTAACTCGTTACATTTACGATGGAACGGCAGCGGGAACGGCGTTACTTCTGTAAACGTTCCATGGCATTGAACAGGTGCACGCACGCAACACATCATGCAGAACAGGGTAGATGGGCAACTGCGTGAGGCGCAAAAATGTGCCGCTCGCCTGTCTAGTGACTTACTTCAAGGCGACCGCCGGGGCCTCAGTGAAGCGCGTGGCGCCGAGATCGAGCGCTGGCGAGAGAAACAGCCGTTTTTTTAAATGCGAATGCATTTCTTAGTCGGGCTATGTCAGGCATCCGGCGGCGGCGTCCGCGCACCGGCAGGTGTTATCTCTCCGCTCTCACTCCCTCTCCCATAGCAACAGCTGCGGGCGCGCGCGCTTATCCTCGCCCCTAGCAACCGGAGCAGGTGGGCGGAGTAGCAGAGAGTGAGTGGAGAGGAGGAGCGCGCTCTGGTGCGTGAGGGCGCTCGCATCGCGGGACCTCGGCGGAGCTATATAAGAAAAAAAAATTAAAAAATAAAATAAATAAAAAAAAGCAAAAAAAAAAAAGGCGCTGCGCCGTGCTCCCGACCGGGCTGCAGAAATTAGGCGCCTTTTCCTTCTTCGAACCACAACCACCATATATAAATGGAGTGAAGCGCGCGCGAAATGCATTCGCATTTCCTCACGATTCCCTTCGGGGAGGTGGGGGGCATTTTTTTTTTTCATTTTTTTACAGTAGGGCTGTTATGCTGGAGCTTTGCAGTGTGTCGTAGAAAGAAAGTTATCATCATCATGAACCGGCACACGCTCTCTTCATCCTCTTCTGCTTCGCTCCCACAAGATGTTTTTCACCGGTTTGTGCGGCGTGTGAGGCAATAACTCTGATGGGCGAGAGAACATGTACAGAGAGAGAAAGACAGAGGAAGAAAACGAAAGAGAAATGGAGAAAGAGAGAAATTTTTGGCGCAAAAAATTCTCGGCGAGGCTTGAACTCGCGTACCCACGATCCGAAGGCGAGCGTCGTAACCACTCGGCTATCGTGCTCTTTTCTCTTTCATGGTATTTATTCAACACAGGTATGTCACATGGAAGCAACTCATGAGACAGAGAATTCATATGCTCATTCTGTTCGTATCGAGACACAACGACGAACACATTGTACTAAAGAATTTGCATTCAACTCTAGAGCAAATACATCAAATTGCGCGTCCTTTTCCAATAATACACTACAGCGGCGATAAAAATAAACACCTCACCAATGCAATATACCATTCTGGCTGACTGCTCATTTTCTCGTATCTCTTAGCTGAGTGACCATCCCACTGAAGTGGGCTGTTGAGGAAATTATTAAGGCGAAAGCCTTTAATGTCTCATGCTCACGTCCGTCCGGTGTCCGTCCGTCCGGTGTCCGTCCGTCCGGCGTCCGTCCGTCCGTCCGTCCGTCCGTCCGGATGTCCGGATGTCCGTCCGTCCGTCCGGATGTCCGTCTGTCCCTCCGTCCGTCCGGATGTCCGTCCGTCCGTCCGTTTGGATGTCCGTCCGTCCGTCCGTCCGTCCGTCCGTCCGTCCGGATGTCCGTCTGTCCGTCCGTCCGTCCGGATGTCCGTCTGTCCGTCCGTCCGTCCGTCCGGATGTCCGTCCGTCCGTCCGTCCGTCCGGTTGTCCGTCCGTCCGTCCGTCCGTCCGTCCGTCCGTGCGTCCGGATGTCCGTCTGTCCGTCCGGATGTCCGTCCGTCCGGATGTCCGTCTGTCCGTCCGTCCGTCTGTCCTTCCGTCGGTCTTTCCGTCCGTCTTTCCGTCAGTGGAATGGCCACACGCTTTCGCCGAACACACTTTGGAATGTACAAAGTGTCCTTCAATTTTTTGGCTTTGTGTTTCTCTGCGACATGCGCGCACGCTAACAGAGCATAGCCTTTTATAATATAGTAAAATATAGTACAACAAGAGGGGGGGGGGGGGGAGAGAAGGGATGTGAGGGTGAGGCGGAGGGAAAGCAGGAGGGGAGAACTAGTATAGAGAGAGACAGAGATAGAGAAAGAAAGAGATAGAAAGCACGTGAAGAAGGAGAGAAAAAATATAGACATGCGAGAAAACTACACTGAGAGAAACATAAAGAAAGAAAGAAATATAAAAAAGAGAAAGAGAAAAGAGAGAGAAAGAAATAAATAGAGATAAAGATAGAAAAACAGAGAAAGAAATATACCGAAATGCCTTCGCTGACTACGAACAGGGGACTTT
Organism: Rhipicephalus appendiculatus; assembly: GCA_030522465.1. NCBI lineage: Eukaryota > Metazoa > Arthropoda > Arachnida > Ixodida > Ixodidae > Rhipicephalus > Rhipicephalus appendiculatus. The sequence goes on along the minus strand of JALIZH010032960.1, from coordinate 2,072,933 downwards.
ACTCAGTTGCAAATGTGTATCCTGGACATTATTTTCTACAAATACTGAAATATTGAATAAGCGTTCAATAAACCCTTAAGTATTGTGCCTTCGATGCAGTTTCCTGTGCGAGAAATTAAAATATAATGTTGCATGTGTGGAGATTTCTATTTCAATATCTGAAGCGCAGTATCTTGTCTGAGCATTTAAAGACCGGCGTGGACTGCCACAATAGACGAACACGAAAGTCGCAGGTGGACATGTCTGCAGTATAGCCGGTGATCTCTAAAAATTCGTCTAGGATCGTTTATTTACATCTCTTATCTACGTATAACCTGCTGTCGGCGATGTCAGATTCGCGTAAGATATGTAGCTAGATGTGAGCTTGAAATTGTTCACTTTAGTTCGCCTCAGGATTATTCCACTCAATATTTTGATTAAAATGTCAATTGTAACGTTAATGTAACGACACGTTCCAATTTTTGAAATGTAACTGTAACGAGTTCCTTTCGCATTGAGGGAACTTGTAACGGGAACTCGTTCCAAGATTGGGAAGGAACGAGGAACGAGCTTTCGTTACTGCTGCAGAGGAACGTGTACAACACTGCTCTGCATTTCCCGCGGCCTGTATTTTTGTTCCATGAAGAAAGTGAAGTTTCACATCGACTGGATCAACACTGACACAAATGGGCATTGAATTGGTCGAAACGAGAAGCAGCAGAAATTTACAGGTTGAGAGGGGCAGTCGTAGGCGGAGCCACCGACTTGATCTGATGGGGGGGGGGGGCTCTGACTCCCCAACATATCAGTTCCTCAGGACTCAAATAAAGTTCTTGTCATGTCATGAGAGGGGCAGAAAAGCAACGACGCTATGTAGGCGTATCACTGGCGCAGCAAGTGAGGTGGGGGGAGGGGGGGTGCTGCAAAACTCCCTCCCCCCAAGATGTGTTCAATTTCGTATGCGTATATATATATACGCACACATACAAACGCACGCACGCACATACAAAAGTATGGTTAATTCCCCCCCCCCTTCCCTCCCCTTCCCCCCCCCCCGAAAAAAAATTCTGGCTAGGCCGCTTCTTTGGCCCTGATAACAATGCGACTTGATAAATACGGCACTGAGGGAACCCGCACAAAGATTGCAAGAGCTAGACGATAGGTACACACATTTAGTTGCGCATGTTAGCAAGTGCACAGGATGCGTGGCCCGGATTCAAGAGACGAGGATTCTAGGTAGGAGTGACAAAACAGCACGTATCATTTTATAGGCTTATCATAATAAGAAATTCTATAACAAGTGCGTTAGCGCCCCATCTCTTTCTCTCTTTGATGCCGAGTTATATCTTCTGCCGGTTGCAGCTGTGGGGTCTAAGATATGAAAGGAAAATCGAAGATCACGTCTTTGTCGGGGTTATTTCTTGGCTGGATGTTTCTTGCGTTCTTGGCGCTGTGCATTGTAAAACTTTGTTACCCATCCCTATCTTTTTCATGCTTCACTGTGGCGTATATAATGTGTTTCATTCTGCCATTAAAATCAGTTGTAAGTCAGCGCTTGTGTGTCCGCGTCGTCTCTCTCGTGGGTGTGTGTTCGCGCTGTTACTCCCTAGCTCTACGCCACTGAAGCGTACCGTATTCAAATCGCAAAATGAATACTGCAGTCTCCATCCCTACGGGTTTTTTGTTAGCTTAAATACTTTCCAAACTCTCGCGTTCGGCAGGAAGTATAGCGCAGTGAACCACCGGACTGGCGCAAAACAAGGCGCGAGGCTTTTTATTTCGACGTTAACTCATTAGGAGAAAAGCGGTCCCACCTTACGGAACAAGGAAACAGTTGCCGACCTGTACAAGTGCATGCTAATACTGCCGCACACCTGGTCCATGTATGCACAGAGCGTAAGAAACCGCTTTTAGAGGTACCTGCGCGCAGGTCTAGATCGGTCGCCAGAGGCTTTTAGATGTGAAGCATCTTATGGCGAAGCTTAATCCGGTGGTGGTGGTGGTGGTGGTGGTGGTGGTGGTGGTGGTGTGCCGGCGTGACCACCCTTACTGCGCATGCGCAAACCCTTTCACAAAAATAAAAAACCTCCTATCCCCCCTCTCTCTCCTCTAGGCATCCCTCCCCGCGGCAACCACACCCTCACTGCGCATGCGCCTTCCCTCCTCTCTCCCCTCTTGCGCTCCCCCCTCTCTCCTCTAGGCATCTCTGCCCGCTGCGTCCCCACTCCCACTGCGCATGCGCGTCCCCCCCCTCTCTCTCCTCTAATACGCTCCCCCCTCTCTCCTATAGGCATACCTGCCCGCGGCGTCCACACTCCCGCTGCGCATGCGCGTCCCCCCCCTCTCTCTGTCCTCTCCTACGCTCCCCCCCCACCTCCTCTCTCGCCTCGCGATGCCGACGCAGGCAGCGTGTGCTAGCGAGTTTCTTGGTTGAAAAAACCGACTGCTCGCGCTGCACAACCGTTCACTGGCCACCCCGTATATATGGCAATGGGTCTTGACCTCCAAGGTGGTGCCGGTGGGAGAAGTCTCCTGTGCGTTGTTGAACAATAAAAATTCGCAGCGTCCGCGTTAACTAAAAGCGCACTGCGGGTCTCTGTGTCCAGTCGGAGTCTTCTGTCTCTCATTGCCCATTAGCAGCGATTGGCATGTTCCAGTAGGAAACACCGCTCCATCACTGCGTGGTTTGCGCCTCCCCAGTTTTCTCTCCTGCGCAACGCTGCAATGAGCGCCAGCGTCAACGCCGCCGCCAGTGTAAGCGTTAGCGCCGGCTGCTTCACATCTACACATGGTTCCCTTTAGCGGGAGATGGTGCAATTTTTTTTCATTTTCACTGCGAAGCGCAATGTATGGCACCCCAGCAGATCTCAATTAGCGCAACATTCTCCACGCAGCCGCCTCCGTCGAAAGACCTATACGAGGCGTGTTTCACCCTTGCAGCGCAAGAGACGAGCCCCGCTAGTTTCGTGCACGATATGCTATACGCGTGACGACGGTCGATCACGCCGCTTGTCTATGCTGAATGGATGCCGTTGCAATGCACTGACCGGTATCGTCTTGTGTATCTCATGTGTTGCAATCCGCCACCTGTATCGTGTTTTGTTGCTAATTCGCTAGTTCCGTGCAGTTGAACATGAATAAGAGTTGTTGCTATAGCCAACGGGAAAGGTCAGAAAGACGCGCCCAAGCGCCTTAGCACCTCACTTTGGCATCATGAACAGACCGTTCCACTGTTAAAGGAAACACTTTCGTGCTGGGCATGTCCGAGTTTCGCTCTCTTGCAAAGTCATAGCGGATTAAATTTGCACAAGACTACAGGTGGTTGACAGTTCTCACTTCTTTTGACGGACTAATGCCGTGAACAATGTTTGGCGCTAATTGTGTTGGACCAGCAATATGAAATGTGCTAATTCGAATGTTCCCTTCAACAATAGACCGGACTGTACAATCAATGTCTCAGTAGTGACTAAAACGAATGGTTGCAAGCTTTGTCATTGTTTACGCCTACAATCACGACCGGATGCAAACGGTCATCGGATATCTTTAAGAAATGAGAAAGTGTCTGCCGCGGTGGATCAGTGGCTATGGTGCTCGGCTGCTGACCCGAAGGTCGCGGGTTCGATCCCGGCCGCGGCGGTCGCATTTGGATGGAGGCGAAATGGTGGAGGCCCGTGTACTGTGCGATGTCAGTGCACGTTAAAGAACACCAGATGGTCAAAATTTCCGGAGCCCTTCACTACGACGTCTCTCATAATCATATCCTGGTTTTAGGACGTAAAACCCCAGATATTATTATGAGAAAGTGAAGAAAATATGCATAGTTGAGTGGTCTGTTAACGATAGCGTGCAGGCAGTATTAACTTACCTTTACCCAAATCATGTGTTACCCGCCCCCCGTATAATCATTTCGTTTAACCTGAAACGCCAGTTCGGTCATACCTGCCTGGCAACTGCGACATAAATTCATTTGACCGCCACAGAGTTGGTCACTCAGTAACAGTACCCGATTTAGTAACACGACTCCAACAAACAACGTCAAAAAGTGCAGCTTAACAAAGCAAGACATACACATACGGTTATCATCCAACTCCGGAAGCTTACGAAATAGCACACTGTTTAATCCATATTACAACTTTAAAGGAATAGCTTTAATCACTCAACAAAATCATTCGATCTAACACGTTAGAAGCAACAACGCCAACGCTAAGCTAACGTTAAAAGGCTAAGTTAACGTTAAAAGAAGTTGAAGTAAACAACAACGAAAGTTTGCTAGGACGCATCATGTACTCTCAGAACTTCCGTACCTCTCGTTATTAGGCATCGCTGCGGTGGTCATGTCGTTGTCACGCATTATTATCATGACGAGGTGGAAGGAGCTCAAACACTGGCCAATGAAGCGTTACCGGCGTGTGCTTCAGTTAGGTGACTTATACCAACCATTAAGATGTCACTGGGCGCTCAAAGGGCAAACATAATGTGTCCAGGAGATTCGGATGAAGTTCCATTTCACGTCTATCTCATCGGCACAAACCACAATGGCACCGAGCCTACAATTCTGACAATACGCCTAATCCAGGCTATACAACTTGTCTTGATCCAGCTTCTGCAACGGTGCACGGATTTCGTGCCACGTAGAGATTAATTTGCACGCGCACGCGCGAGACGCCATCTGGCGCTCGTCACGGGTCTCGGAGCGCGGTCGCTGGGAGTGTTGCGCGCATGCGTGTTGAACTAATCTCGAGCGAGTGTGACGCGTGCCGCCCACCCGCAGATGCGAGCCGAAACGTCAGCACGGACGGTGTGAGATAAAGCTGTGCTCCTACACAGTGCGGTGTCGTACGTTGTTCAGTCTTATGTTAAGATAGAAAGCTGTGTAACTTAATAAAGTGGCTGACTGGGCTAGTTGGTTGTGCATACTTAAGGTTAACAGCGCGAAAATAACACACGGCGGACACGCTTGTCCCGTCTTTTTCCTGTCCGCCGTGTGTTATTTTCGCGCTGTTAACCTTAAGAAAGCTGTAGCCGAATTCGCGAAGCTTTTTGTACGGGAGTGCGCTGTGCCATTGGATAGCTGCCTTCGCTAACGATACGACCTGCATCACGATTGGCTGAAAATTTCTGTTAGAAAAAATTCCAGATTACCGAGTGTCTGTGACTACATGTCCTTATGCTGCGTCTACCATTAGCGAAGGTGGCCAACCATCGGTGAAAAGAACTCAAAATTGAGAAAGGTCTATTCCACAAGTTCCAACCATTCACGCTGAAGTAAGTAAAGTTCTTCGGCTCAAAGGGACACCCCCACCGTTTCCGGGATTCAGGGTAGAAAAGCACAGAAGATACGTTTTACAGTTACAAGAGTTACTTCGGCCAAATTGAATGGAACGTGTGGCAAAATAAACACCGTCGCGGTATCTTATAAGACTAACTTGCGCGAAAGAAACATTTTATTTATCCACTTCCGAACTTCGTTTTCTGGTCGACGGCTCGTCACAGTACAGATGCCTTGATAGTTTCCACTTTACGCACGGGCCATTATCGTCGTCTTTCCGTCATCATTATTGGCACTTTCCTCTCCATAACAGCCATCATACCAGCGTCTTCGCCCTTGCTGTGTCTTTAGGAGAGAGTTGCTTCCTTACAAGGCGTTCCTTTAAGTTGCCCTCTTATCTTTACCCATTCCTCCTCTTCCTATAATTGCCACCTTTCAGTGGTTACGGTTAGAAAAGGCTTCTTTCCAGAAGGCGCCGACAAAACCTTCAGGAAGCGTCTCAACGGGGCTTCGTTTCGCGGTCCCCGCAGTTGTTCATGGACCGCGAGTCAGAGGTGTGGCTTATACGTTCCCCGAGTTTTAACAGGTAGAAAGCCCTCCACTTCAACTGCCCTCCCTTCTTACTTTATACATACATTCCCTTCGTTTGAAGACTCTCTTCCCGTATGTTTAGTCGGCCTGCCACGAATGCTTCGTGGTCCACTCGATGTCGTTCACGAACCCCAAGAATGCGCCTAGGCCTCCCCCAGGGGGGGAAGTTCGGCGGCAGCACGAAGAATGCAGGTGAAGAGAAGAGGCCATGTTCCGCGCCGCGGGGGGCCCGTGTACTGTCTCGGGACACCAAAGGAGGCCAGGAGAGCGGCTCGAAGGGGGGTGGTGGGCGGTGCGGCAGGGGTACGGAGACGCGGTGTATGTGTGTGCGAGCACATCGCGGCAACTTTGCCAGAAAGCGGAATGCCCTCCGGGGTTGCCCCCAAGGTCAAGCATGTGCCAGAAATGTATTGTTTGGCCGCGAGGGAGCGCCTCCTAAAAAGGATAGCTGAGCCGTTCTGCCGCTCCTATCCTTCGTGTTTTACACGGAGGTCATGCGCGACCCGCAACAGGGCCCCGTTTTAAACGCCGCGGTTTCCTTTTCGTTTACAGCTCGGTGCTTGCCGCTTTCACTTTGCGAGACTCGGGCCCTTTCGGTCACGTCTTTAAGGCGAAGGAGTACGCGTCCTTTAAATCTGCGGATGGCTACCACTGGTACGCTGTTCCACTACAGAATTAACCATACTGTTGCTCTGAACAGAGTTTGGTATACTCTGTTTCACACATCAGGCGCAACGCTGTGGAAGCTAGCGAGGTTGCTTGCAGTATATGCTTTCGCACCAAGAAATAGTTCAGTGATTTTACCACTCATAATGTGACTTTTTTTTTCGCATTTAGACTGAGTAATGAAGAAGATGCTTTGTGGCTTAGAAATAAACAAACCCCGTTGTTTATACGCTTGTCAATAGGTTGCTCCGGATCACTTAACGTCTGTTTGTTTTCGTATCATGACCTCCGCGATTAGCTCCGGTAGCGCGCAGCCGGAGCCGATCGCGAAGGCCACGTTTACAACAACGAAATCCAAGCGTGAGGCACGCGTATTCACGCATTCTGCTGCCCACGCCTCTTTCATAGCTTTCACAGCGTTTCACCTGATGTTTGACAGCGTTTCACCTATGAAAGGAAGTACAGTTACAGTATATTTTTTATATAAATGCGACTACAAATGGGCACTACCTGACCGCTTTGCAATGTTAGCCAGTGGAGCTATTCACGAACTTGTCCATTTAGTGGACTGTCCATTTCGGCCGCCGTTGATTGGCCAGAGCATGGCGAGCAGCGCACCCCTGTTTCCAGTTCTTCCACAACGTCATTTTGACGTGACGGAGCTTCCGCAACTCTCAACACAAATCAGAGGAACGGACTGCGCTTCAATGCGGCGAGCGCATCCTCCCGAGATTCGCTCTTGGACGCGCGAATCTCGGAGGCCATGCATTAACTCTGATTCTGTGATCGCGTTAGCACTCGAATTGGAGGTCTCCTCGATTTGGCTGCACTTTCTGGACGCAGTTCACCAAAGTGTCGTGCCAGTGCCGCGCCAGTTCCTCTAGTGTCAGTGCAGCCCGACACTAGCGGTTTCGGTGCAGCGGTCAAATCGAGTGCAAAAGTGCAGCCATACCGATACCTTGGCCACTTGCACGAGACGAGAACTGGCGGGGAAGCAAGTGCTGAAGTGCCGATGAACTCGTGCAGCACGACGTCAAATCGAGTGCAGAAGTGCAGGTGGCATGAGCTGCACTCGCCAAATCGAGCGCCGAAGTGCAGCACTCTTGAACTAGTGCAGAAAGTGCAGCCAAATCGAGGACACCTCTAAATAGGTCTAACGCGGCCTCCACATTGACGCATCTGCTCGATTACGTCACGGCTGGCCTCGTTTTGCAGCGTCTGATCGCGCACTGTTGACGTCAGGTCGAAGTGGACATGTCCATCAGATGGACAGTTCCAGGATAGCTCCCCAGGATGCGTATCTTCGAAGCAGTGTAGAAAGCAGGCGTAGGCAATGTTCGGAAAGGCAGAAAAGGTGACAGAGCGAAGTTCGGTGACGATGCCACCGCAGAGCATCAAGTTGCAAGCTAGGTTGCTGCACCCAAACGGCGTCATGCCGAAGAAGGTGGAAGTCGCCAAAAGAAAGCTTCGGTTGTGAACAAGCTGTTCTAGCATTCTTTCCTTTATTTTTATGTCTTTTTCGCCAGACAAGTGTGTTGGGAGCCGAGGAGTAGTGATGTCGCAATTTAGCGTAACTACTTCTATGTCGAAAAACAGCGACTGAATTGCCCAGGAAGTGATCGAAGTCAGGACGTGAGCGTTTCGCCAGGTTCTCACAGCTTCTTACAGGTTTTTCAATGGACTCGTAAATTCCAGTAAAAAAGAAGAAGAAAAATTACACCATCTCCCGCTAAAGGGAACCATGTGTCGATGTGAAGCAGCGGGCGCTAACGCTTACACTGGCGGCGGCGTTGACGCTGGCGCTCATCGCAGCGTTGCGCAGGAGAGAAAACTGTGGAGGCGCAAAGCACGCAGTGATGGAGCGGTGTTTCCTACTGGAACATGTCAATCGCTGCTAATGGGCAATGAGAGACATAAGACTCCGACTGGACACAGAGACCCGCGCACGCTGCGAATTTTTATTGTTCAACAACGCACAGGAGAAATCTCCCACCGGCACCACCTTGCAGGTCGAAATCCATTGCCATATATACGGAGTGGCCAGTGAACGGTTGTGCAGCGCGAGCAGTCGGTTTTTTCAACCAAGAAACTCGCTAGCAGACGCTGCCTGCGTTGGCATCGCGAGGCGAGAGAGGGGGGGAGCGTAGGAAGGAGAGAGAGGAGGGGACGCGCATGCGCAGTGGGAGTGTGGACGCCGCGGGCAGGGATGCCTAGAGGAGAGAGGGGAGAGCGTAGGAGGGGAGAGAGGAGGGGAGGCGCATGCGCAGTGGGAGTGTGGACGCCGCGGGCAGGGATGCCTATAGGAGAGAGGGGGGAAACGTAGGAGAGGAGAGAGGAGGGGAGGCGCATGCGCAGTGAGGGTGTGGTTGCCGCGGGGAGGGATGCCTAGAGGAGAGAGAGGGGGGCAAGGAGGTTTTTTTTGAAAGGGTTTGCGCATGCGCAGTAAGGGATGTCACGCCGCACACCGGATTAAGCTCCGCCATAAGATGCTTCACATCTGAAACATTTCAAGTTCTCCTACTTCCAGGCATTACACGCACAGAAATACCCAACAAAGTGGACGGGGTGGCGCCTTCCATCGCATCTTACGAGTAATTCGAAGGTTATGGGTTCTGATCCCACCGACGAGAAGGGTGCTTTATCGTCCACTTCAATTCCTTTCAGTTTATCTCATAACTATTACACTACAGTTAAAAAAAAACACACAAATAACGTCCCCTATGCTTTCCTTGGTTTAATTCATTTTGTTGTGAAACGCATACAATTTTTGGAAAAACGAGCCTGTTCAACAACGCTGGAATTACTAGGGATCAGATCGATGACTTGCGAATTTTGAAGAAAAGTGCTATTTACCATTACATATTGTTTAGGCGCACTTCACGGAGACGAGGGTTCTCTTTTTCCAGCCCACGTGCGACGCCCAGAAGACAGCGTTCTGAGAATCGCTTCTTTCTTGCAAAACAGGCCCGCAAAGCAGCAAACCTGAACGATGTTTGCGGTCGCGTCGCACGCGAGCGACTGCGCACTGAAAAACAGAGGCAAGAAGCCTCTCCGCAACACAGAAATAAATAAATAATAATACTAAAAATAAAACTTACTGCGTTCGCGGCATTAATTTGTTAGCGTGCTCCCGGTAGCCACTCGCTACCACCACCCTTGTCCCGTACATGCCCCGCGGCGTCTCTTCGCATGCAAATACAAAAGTCCGGGAGGCCTAGACGACATATGGGTAAGAGAGGGGGGAGAGGTGCGTGGCGCTCGCAAATAAAAGGAGAAAAAAAATAATAAACGGTGTTGCGTGCGCCGATCGATTTTGTTCGGCGAGCCGTTAAGAGCAAAAACGCAAAGAGCTTTTCGAGGAGCTCCGTTGCCGACAGGAGGAACCCGGCGTCACTTACATAAGTTGGAGCAGGCACGCACTTCAGTTCGCAGTACGCAGTTTACCTTTTGCCGCGCTACTGCACTGGCAGCAAAACGTTCGCGAATGGGCAAAACACCGCCAAAAAAAAAAAAAAAAAAAAAACTTCAGCGAAACGTGTGCAGTTGTAGATAGACCTCGACCGCGAATCCCTCGAATCGAGTCAGTCGCGGATGTTTTTCGGTTCGATGCCATTCGAATGGCTTAGCCTTAGTTGCTTGCAACCTAAGAATAAATACAAGCTCGACCCATAGCGACCACTGTGCTACCCAGGGAGAAATCGCTTTGACGGTGCAACCAAACATATTAGCCCGTTTTCGTGCCGTCAGGTACTTTCCGCATGTTTCATATAGTTGGCGTTCCCAAGGCCGAGCAGACATATGTTCGCGTTACGGGTTCGAATTCGAAAACTTGAACTTCCTGGCAAATTTCGTCAGAGATTCTGACATAACTAACTTTAACAAAGTTCATACTTTAAATAGCAACGACGAACATTTAGTTTTCGATATGCGAGGCATTTACATTAGCGCAGGAAAAAGCGGTTCGAAAGAAATCTAGCTTGCACGATACTCTTGCATATGTGATTGACAGGCGCGGAGCCTGTATTTATTTTTAGGTTGTAACCGACTGTAGAAAAAGTAAGAAATGCGTCAGCAGCAAGCATAAGGAACGCTCAGAACAGCCACTTGCGGTTGTTTTAGCGGGTAAGCCAACATGTACTTGGTCCGCTTTATACGGGTTAACGGAGAAAGTACGTAACCTAACCAGACGTCAATTCGAGATAACCTTACGTGTGTTATCTACGGACGTCATGGCAGCTATCAGCGGGTTTTCGCATCGCCGAGGATACCTGGCACAATGTGACTTTATGTAAGAACTCGCATTAGCGTGAAAGAACTCGTGAAAACCGAAGCGTGGTCTGCGGCGCTTGAAGAAACGTAGTAAACAAGCGTCGCATATTTTTCGTCCAGTATCGGTCCCCGCACTAAGTACTGTGTCAGTGATTCAACGCCGACTAGCACGTTCTGTCGTGATTTAGCTCACGGGAACGACCACCATCTCTTGACGAGGGAGTATTCCCTGAAAGCAAATGGAGGGCTTGTTACTTCTTTGAAGTTCAGGGGCCGAATTCGCAAAACTCCTTTTCCGTAAGTGCGTTCTCCCATTGACCAGCCGACTTCGCACATTGGTCACCCGCATCTTCATTGGCTGAAATATCCTCTCACGATTTTTTTTTTTTGCCAAGATGTCTTTGTGAATACGGTCCCTGGATTCTTCCTCTTTCACCTCTCGGACGCCGCGCAGGCATCGTAGGTTCCTACCAATCTACGATGATTGTATAAGCTTCGCGTGATCCACCATATGTCACACACGCTGTACGTGTTTATTCTTCCATCGCAGCAGATTGAAAATAGCGTGACGGGACGTCCGCATACGGGAGCTTTAATAGAAGCCACAGGCACGGTGCCGACGACAACACCTATACAAATCCTCTGCACGCGAACTGCTTACGCCACTGCACCCGACTGAGCCGAGTGTGACGCTGTTGTTCACCGGGAGAAAGTGATGACGGGGTTCTGGTTGGTTGCTTGCGGTGCAGACGTGTTCATTTGAGTTCATCGCATCCGCAGCCTAATTCAATGTGTATTTGAAGACCATCTAAACCCTCGTTGCCCGTGCCACGCACGTGCGTTGACATTGTGAAAGCGTGGACGTTGGCAGTGCTTTCACACTTCGCTATCACGCGTCATGCACAGCGCCCCCTTCCCTACTTTTCACGTGAAACTGAGGATATCTACTAGCTTACTCCTTGGTTCATAATCACCCCTTTATCATCTCTCACTTCTCAATCGCGCGCTACTCCTTTATTTACACTTTGACGTCTTCAAGTTCGCTTTCTTTGAATCGTTATCTGGGCGTACAAATGCCTCATTCTTGAACATTGTGGTCGCTTGTGATGTATTGATCATTGTAGGCGTTTGCGATGTATTGTGTCATTGTCTTGTTAGGTTCGCACGTTTCTCTTTCGCTTTCCCTTCCTTTTCCGAATTCACAAAACTTTCAGTTCTTAACGACTCTTTTCAATTGGCCAGCCGTTTATGCTAATGATGTGCCTAGCCTCTGAGCAATACCTATACCGTAGTGTTTTGGGGAATACGGGCTGACCTTCTTAATTGCGCGAGAGAGCACTCCATAACAGACACGCCATGTTTCATCACTGTCTCGTTCGACATGCCAAATCAGCGAGCGGATCAACCTTCGTCGGCCCATTGTGGAAAAAAAGGACACCGCGTCGCCAACCAATCGCCGCCACCGCGGAGGGGTATACGTGCTTCATCGTTTCCGGCAATACGTCAGTCGAGACCCTTCTTGCTCCGAGTGTACTTACTCACCTGGGCAACGCACCGCGCCCCCTGGTTACAGACGCTCACGTCTTTCTCTTCCGCCCAACAATAAGAAGCGTCTGCAGCAGATGATGATGATGATGATGATGATGATGATGCTCCTTGTATGATTGGCACCTACCCACTCAGGGGGGATCGGCCAAGAGTCGGGCGGATCATACAGTCTGGATTTAGACTACTTTTGCATCATCTTCTTCTTCTTCCTCTAACTGCGCCACGAATCCGAACTTGAGAAGACGGAGAGAAGAAGAGGAAATGTGTTCCTACATGCGGAGGAAAAGAATGGCGCGCAAACAACGAACGCAGCCGGTGGGTGGTAAGGGGGGGGGGGGGGGCGAGGGAGGGGTGCTTTTCTACCAGGGCGGCGCGTCCGTTTAGTGCGCAGTCCCAAATTACAGAGCGCTCGATCTCTTTGATTCCACGTTCACGGCCTTTCTGCATGGATGTGGAAGGGGGGGGGGGGGGGTTGCGAACAAGTCTTGAGCATGGGTCCCCAGTCGTGAGTACTCCGAATTCTTTCCCTGTTTTGCGTGTGGGTGTGCGGAGTACATGCTGTGTGCCCGCGCGGAGCTCCGTACGACGCCGCAGACACGTTTCTGCGTTTTCGAGTGTGTTTCGAGAAGGCACCGACGCCGATTCTTCGCTCTCTTCCCCGGTTTCTGTCTCTCCCTCTCCGGATCTTTCTGACTGTGTTGCTGTCTCACACACTCTCTCCACCAGTTGCTGTCTCACTCTCTCTCTCACTCTGACTGTCTGTCTGCGGGTGTTGGTCTCAGCGTCGCTATCGGCCACTGAGTCGTGCCACCAGAGTTCTGCGCACGGTTTGACCTCGAGCGATGACCACGGAGAGGGAGGCGGCGCAACGCAACGAACAGAACGAACCGGCGTTAAACATCGTTCCGTAATGTGGAGTGTTTAGGTGGCCAAAAATGATTCTCACCCCAGAGTGGGGCGAAAGACTGGAAAGGACAAGCTGCTCGCCTGGCTCTGTACTGAACGGCCGGGTTAATAATAGATTTAGCGTGCGGATGCGTGGATCCCGTAGATCTCTGCTCCCCCGCCTATACCTTTCGATTGCCCGTACAATACTACTTACGTTACCGGAGCGCAGTGGGCACGAAAGACGCGTAAATCGACAGTTTACGTGTTTCTCGTTGATGCTGTTTCTTTTTGTTTCGTTGCCACTTTGTTTCACGCGTTGGCGCGCAACGGGTCTAAGAGGTCTCCGAAGGTACACGGTCAGCCTCGTTTGAACAAAAGCGTGCAACGTTTACACGTAGTGCGCGATGCCTAATTATCTTCGAGCTTGCAAACGAAAGTTCACACGTTCCATCACCGCGGATTCTCGGTGTGCCTCTAGGGCAAAAAAAAAAAAATGACTTGAAAGGATGCAGATGCTATGCAGTGGGCGTTTATCAGTTCTTTTTCGTTCTGCATCTGCACAGAAATAGAGATGGTCATTACGTGATAGCATTCCCAATACATGTAATAAAAAGATATGTGAAGCCCGTTGAATTCACTGCCATGCTCTTGAAAAGCTGCGCATTTCTCGTATTTATATTATAGTAGTATAATTTGTCATGACAACAGTAAATAAATACCATCTGAAATATTTATCCTAAATAAAGCTGATAGAAGTCTTAAAGTGTGGCAGTGTGAATAACTCCTAAAGATTACCCAAATCGTAGTAAATATTCGGAGCTCGGAACTACCACGTCTGGCGTTACATCGCAACATGCATAACGTGACACCGCGTGCTAACGTCAAGTGTGCGGTAGCGCCGCAAAATGTAATAGCATCAAAGCTGTCTTCAGGCATACAACAAAAATACCCAATACATACATACCCACGTATACTTGCTGCTATCAGTTGTATGCGTGTATAAAGCCATGTCAGGCGTGGATGCGTAAATGCGTCCGGAGGTTCTCGTTTTTATGGTTTGCAGACATGCCTCGCATTCAATCTCCGCTGTAAGCTACATAATCAAGCTACAGGTGCGTACAGTTGTACATTCGCGAATGCAATTCTCTATTATTTTGCCCTAAAAGTATGCTGCTTGTTTCATTCCTTCCTGCGGCCATATTGCACAAAACTTACGAGTCCTTTAATATTTGCGTTCCTTTACTGTATATGCGGGCGCGTGATGCATACAAGCACTTTGTGGAAAGCATTCCGCGTGTAAATATTACGGAGTTAAGTGCCGTATCTGCCCCCTGTCGCGAGCAATGGTTTCCCTGTTCCAAATCGCCAAAATCAGCATGTTAATTAACGCACGTAGACGAGCAAGTCGAAGCCTTGTCCCCTTTGTCACAGGGCGCACCTAATTCGCATCCAAACGCTCGACATTGACTCCTAAGTCAGTGGAAGCTCCTGGCAGTGCCAGCAAAATGAACTCAAGCCCACAATGAGCCAGGTAGTAAAATATCACTCTGTACTTCAGTGAACTATTGCCGTCAGTAGCTGCTGTATAAAAGCAAATAAATGTGCTAAACTAAGCCGCGGGAAGGAGTCTCACTACCCTGAGAGTAACGAGCGGATACGGCACTTTCCAAACGCCCTAACACACACGAGTCAGAGAGAAAGCAGCCACATCTCCATGAGTAAAGCACGTAGACGTATACAGAGAGTAAATCGCAGTTCTTGCGGATGAACTAACGATTGAAACCGCCTTGGAGACAACGGCCGTTTCCCTTTGAGTGCGGTGCAGTACCGAGTGTAGTACTCCCAAAAGTTTCCAAGGCGTGGTGTCTCAATATATCAGCATATTGGGCCATCTCCGTCCGTGCATAGCGGCCTACAAGACTCGCTTCATTTGTTTCCATCATGCTCGTACAGAGTCGCAAGGAGCGCGCTCTTCTAAAGCGTTACGAAACAAGAAAAGTAAGAGAGGCAACGCGACTTGTATAGGAGGGAGCCAGGGCAAACGACGAGCAGGGAATGATGGGACGGAAGTGGCAGGAAAGCCTTTCTTGGAAATCGTTCGTCCCGGACCTGGAAATCAGCGATCGCGTGTATACGCAGCCCGAGGAATCGAGAGGGGAAACAGGAAGAGGCATTCAATCGGCCGAAACAAAGCGCGGCTCAAGATGGATGGCCCAATGAATTGTCGATAGCCGTTTGCGCACGACGACGACGCCGCTAACGCCGGCTGTGTGTGTGTGTTGCGAGCAACCATCTCCGCCTTCTTTTACTGAGAAAGGTCTGTGTGCGCAGAACGAGGGGGGACGCTATGTTAGGCGTTCTTTGGCCCACTTCGAACGCTGTACCTATATATAGGCGAAAAAAGTGAACCATGTGTGGATGCGAAGCAGCGGGGAGATAATTAGCTTGAGCGGGAGGAACGTCGCCGCTCTCATTTCACGGCAGTGGTCCGGGCGCTCATCGCGGCGCTGCGCAGGAGAGAGAATGAGGCGCGCGTGCTCCGTCATTTTTATACCACGGAACTACCGTGGCGCCCCCCAGCGGAATATGCAGCTGTCACACCACCTGTCGTTCGCGCCGCTCCGTAGAGGATTCCTAGAGGAAAGGATGGGGGGGGGGGGACCGTAGGAGAGGAGAGAGAGGGGACGTGCATGCGCTGTGGGACGCGTGAGCCGCTCCGTAGAGTAGATGATTCCAAGAGGAGAGAGGGGGGAGAGGACGCGCATGCGCTCTGGGACGCCGGAGCCGCTCCGTAGAGTACAGTATTCCTAGAGGAGAGAGGGGGGAGAGCACGCGCATGCGCCACTGCGTAGAGTAGATGATTCCTAGAGTAGAGGAAGGGGGTGAGCGTAGGAGACGCGCATGCGCTGTGGGGGGGTGTGGGACGCGGGGGGCCGCTCCGTAGAGTAGACGATTCCTAGAGGAGAGGAAGGGGGGTGAGCTTAGGAGAGAGAGGGGGGAGGGGACGCGCATGCGGTGTGAAGGGGACGCGGGAAGGACTAAGCCCCCCTCCAAACACATGCAAGCAAGATTAAGGAATGGGGTCAACCTGGGCGACAGACACCACCTGCCCAGCCATTGTTAAGCAGCCTCTCTGTGCTCTCAGCCATGACTTTGATGACTGTGTTAGGGTTGACGGCCTTCATATTACTACAGTGTTCTGGTTCGCATAATGGGTGCTTCCCTACTTCATGACAGTGGCCGGACGGGGGGACGGGGGGACGCGGGACGCGGGAGGGACGGACAGAGCCCCGAGCATAAGATGCTTCGCATCTAAAAAGCGGTGCAGCACTTTGAACACTATGCTTGGGTCAACACGGTGTCGTCAGGCTTCAGCTGCTATGGCGGTCGCGGCGAAGTCGCTGCGAAGGTATTCAGGCGAAAGCCTTAGATGCATCATCAAAGGCGCAATTAGACCAACGGCGTCCCGCGGCCTCGGGGACGAGTGATGCCAGAAATCATCACAACGTGATGACGTCATCCTATTACGTCACGATGATGTCACAAATCGACAAAATTCGTGACGTCATTACGTCGTCATCGTGGCGTTACGTCACATGATGGCGTAATCACGTAACATCGTAGCTTGGTCAAAGGCGGTTCAATTACGGAGACAATACGAAATCAGATAAGGTACCTCCGATCCTGGGGGGCAGTGCCAAACTACGTTAGGTGCAGAACGTCTCAAGTGAATGCAAAAAGGACCCTGTGAGTTTGTGACATGTTAAGAAGAGCTGCGATTCGGGATGAGCTGTTGAACGTTAGTCGGCGTGGTGATACTGCCGCTGGAACAAGTGCATAGGTGAAAGGGTAGTCAAGCCCGATTCATGAATCGTTTGCGTATTTGCGTACGTTATCTTGCTATTGTTGCATTCCGGAGCGTTAAAAACACCAGTATGTGTACTGGTACTTTGTCGGAGAGAAGCATGACATGAGAGTCGGGCCTATAATAAAATATGGGCTAAGGTTACGTTCGCTCAGGTACTAGCGTGTTGGAGGGGAGGGAGGAGGTATAAGTGTGTTTTGTTACCTTCCTTCGTCCTGTGCGTTTGCACGCTGTATTTCTCCTATAAGCTATAAGTTCAGCAGGAGAGGAAATGTTCACGGTTCAGATATACGCATGTGCACATACTAAGCCGAAGATTCTGGTTTTCATAAAATCAAGGACGCCTCAAGTAAACGCAGTCGCACTTAAAATAAACATCTGGAGCATGACTCACAAGATTTATATCTTCCAGCGACATATCTGCTTTTCATAGCGGCGGATGGTCGTGATGGCGGTTTGAAAGGGAAGGACTGTGATGTAGAAAACAGCAGAAGACCGGCCGCAGTGACATATCCCAAAACGGAATAGGGTTCGAGGAGGGACGATGGGCACAGGTATCATATGAATGATTTCGAAGAAAAGTGAATGAATGAATGAATGAATGAATGAATGAATGAATGAATGAATGAATGAATGAATGAATGAAAACACAAGAAACAAGGAGGAATTTTAAAAAAACTGCGAAGTCTAAGTAACTGTGCGTTGTGAAGTTCACCAAAAACGCCAGACATAAACTGGTGTGTGGCCGATCATATTGTGGTCACCCTATACCTACGCTTCATGAGGCCATGCTGCTCAGCGCGTGCCAGGAGGAGCAACTCTGGGCAGCCCGGCTCCCCCGAAGACGCCATCAAGATTTAAAGTATGGGCTAAGGAAGGGGAGCTCCGGTAGGGCTAGTCGTCGTCCCCCCTTCCCTTGACCCTAGCAAGGACACAGAATCAAGTTTCGTCTCTCTCTCTAATGCACATCCTACTGCTCGGTCTTAAATTAACTTCCGTCTTTTTTTTTTTTTTTTTTTTTTTTTTTTTTTTTTTTTTTTTTTTTTTTGCTGATTCTCTGCGTGTCCTACCGACAACAGCCCAGCCACCACCTTTCCACAGAGACCAAGGAATCGTGCAATCACACACGCCATTTACATACGACGGCGCAACTTCGTGCACCCGATCCCCGTTTAGCTGATGTAAACACCATCGCTTGCTGCACGGCTTTCATCAGAGCTTACGCTGCCTATTCGCGTGCTTCCACCTGTTCAACCCCCTCCCACTTACGCGGTGTGTTCGGCTTCCAACAGCGTCGCTCGAATGCGTGACCGTCCGTCAGCGCGTCACGAAAGGCCACCCGTCGATTTCGGGCTGAAAATCCCAATATTTACGAGAATGAGCGCGGCCACGACCCTTCTTCGTGTTGTTGTCTCGTCGTAGTTCAATCCTTCCCATTTCGCACCTGTCCCTCTTATCTTTATTTTCTCGCATATGCTCGTACAACCCGCAGTATAGATGTGTATGGTTGTTTTCCGTCACCTCTGTTCCAATCGTTCCCGACTTCGTGATGGGCTCGGTGAGGAACCCGCGGTGCTGCTCGACAGTTGGCCGCGATGCACGCGTCCTCTGATTGGAGACGAGGTGCGAGCAACGTTTGTGGAAGTGAGCAAGGAACAGAAGAAGAGGGCGAAGCACGGTTGCACCGCAATCCGTCTTGTCTTGTCCTCCGGATTGACTTTGCACTTTGTTTTCGTATTCTCTCGGTTCGTGACGTCGTTCATTCATTGTCTGGCGATCGATCAGCTCCTCAATGAGAGTTGCAGCCGGTGTTGAGAGGTATGGACCGGTGATGTGATGAAAGAATACAAGACTTTTTTTTTCGCTACAGGAGCTAGCTGCGTATGGTGGTATGCAGAGACGATGCGGTATGGCAATTACGTTTTTCTCATCGTGTAGCGCTTGTCGACGGGAAACATGGAGCACGCTTCCTTGATAAATGTTTGAACGTATCTGTATTCACGTTCCGACGTATAGTATGAACGAACAAAACTCTGTTGGGCGATGTTGCGTATACGATTTCGCGCGCATGATTATCAGCGATGACAAGGCCTCGCACCACATCCTTCATTATTTGACTCGCCCAACCAAAGCCTAACTAATTAACGCGTTAGTTGCGAGGGATGTGTTGTGTTATGACGGCACGCGCCGGCCCGGCGTAGCAGATGTTTCGCGGAAATTGGGGCGCCGATGTAAGGAAGTGCCGCGTTGCGGCTTCTCCGCAGGATACATGTAAGCGTATCGGAGACTCGTGTAACGCGCTTGTTTTCGCATTGCAGGCGCACAGCTGCGACGGTTCTCGTAAACACCGTATGCGCCACCGCTTATACGAAGCATACACGACAGCCTAGTTGGGACAAACTTACGTGGTGCACCGAAGAGAGAAATTGTGAAACTTTGCCGCTTCGATATTGAGCATCTTACTTGTGCAGCCGCGTCCACAGTTGTGTAGAGCGAGCGAGCAGTCGGCCTTGCTCCACGGGGGTGACACCTTGCAGAAGTTGCGGGCTCCGACTTGGGGAGCCCAGGAGCATGCGCGGCCTAATAGACATGCTGACCTGCTTTGCACGAGTCAAAACGTTGAAATGTGCACTTGTTTAACCGAAGAGGCCGCACATGCTCTTGGGCTCCTCACGTCAGGGCCCGCAACTTCTGCAAGGTGTCGCCCCGTAGAGCAAGGCCGGCTGCTCGTGCGCTCTACACTAACGTGGACGTGGCTGTACGTTCACTTTCATTTTTCGAAAGAACGACAGATCAATTTCGCCGCAGTTTAACATACGTGGGGGGGATATTGACATCTGCCGTTCCAACGCCAAGTAGGTCACAAAGAAATGCTGTTCAGCTATACTTAATTACTGTTTAGACAGTTGCTACAGGTGGTAACGGATTGTCGGGAAGGCGAATACGTATAAATAAAAGGTGTGTGGCTGCAGCAGCGAGTTGCGAGGTCTAATGCTTAGATATAACTTTGGCAATTACGGTTAGCGTGTTTACGTTGGTTAGAACATTAGCGAGAAAAAGGGACGACCAATCAGTTTAGCGAGCAAAACAAAAGAGTGGTCGATAAACGGCAAATAGGCCACTGGGTCGAGCAGCTGAAGCATTGCAGACTAGGTAACACATACAGCACCAGATATGAGGGTCTCCGGAGAATGCGTGTTTCAGGGGAAAGGGGATGCCAGGACTCGAGTGCTTAGCCATCTCATAAGGCAGTAGTCTTATTTAGCACGGTCAAAAGCTATATCATGTATAGCGGCATCAACTAAGAAAATATTCTGAGCATTCAAGTTGAGACAGCTGAGATACTGCATGCACTAGCCACCTTATAAACTTCGACAAAAGTCATGCATTTCTCAAGTAATGTAGCAAATTGGGCTAGTTGGAGTATACTCATAACGGTCTGCGCTTGCGTCGTGTACTTTCTTGTGTTTTATGCCTTGCGTGCGCTGACCGCCTTTCTTGATACGCGGCTTGCGTACGTTGATGCTATATATGACAGGCGGCTTCATGATCCGCTACGTGGAGAGTCGCATTTGGGTGAACATGCTGTGCCTGCGAGCTTGCCAATTGCAGAGCAACGCCGATAGACTTCGATTCTGTAAAGAGGACCTTCCATAGAGACAACACGTCACCAACTTAACGCTTCCGCGTGCATCCTGGGAGGTCCAAAATGAAGGTTTTAGGGGCGAAGCTCCTTATGCCGTGGGTCGTGCGTCCCCTGTAGTTTGTAGTACGTAGTAGCCACCTGCCTAACCCGCAGTATCTCCCTGTGTGATGACGATGACGCTGCCATCACGGCACACCACATGGAATGTACCCACTATGCGTCATAACGATGACGATGACGATCGCGATGCCATACAACACATGGCATCGCGATATGGTCTCACATGCATATCGTTTGACCACATGCAACCAACCACCATCACGTCTTTGATGATGTACTGGGCGAATTTCACGGAAGATTCGCGGTTTACCGATGAACCTCCGGAGCTTCGCCCACTCATCATCATTCACTCCGTGGATATGCTGTGATTTTTTTTTTGTTTTTTTTATTGTAAAAAATAGCGACAGTGTTATCCAGTAATCAGCTCAACTCATGTCGACACGGCAGCGTATTGGATTAATACGTTCTGCTGTTTTAGTTGGTGTATAATTTAAGCTTACTAACGTCACAGCAACAACAACAACAACAACAAAAAAAAGATACACGGACGAGAAGGACACGTCACGCCCGTCATGTTCATGCATTTCTGTCATGTTATTCTCAAGATTGGATCTAATATGTGTTTATTGGATATCAGAGAAGCGAACGAGCTAAGGAAGGACGCCATATCGTTTTGCAGTATGTGAGGAGCCCGGCTCAGTGCGTACGTCGTGTGCGCGGCTTACCAGTTTTCTTCGACGGGTGCAGGCACCTTCTATAGATAACTTTGCCCGTAGGCGGCAGTGATCGAACCCACGACCTACTTCAGACTAATCGAGCACTTTACCAGGCGGCCATGGCTCCGAGATGAGATAGCTGCATTGTCTCAATTGACCATCTCTCCCTGCCTTCTTTCTCTTTGTCCCCTGCCTCTTTCCTCTCTCTCTCTTTCTCTCTGAAACGGGCTGCTATGTCCCCATTGTTTTATCTCTGAAATAATCTGCGGTATACTGATTTGTGCTGCAGCACATGCACATCTAAAAGGTGGACTTTTTAAGAGATCGATTACTACGCAAACCACTGTTTAAACAGTGATACAGATCTACGAGGGACGCTCACGCAAACTCGCCGACTCACGAACGCGACGCACTGCACGACGTTCCAACATCGTACAAGCAACGTGCCGAAAAAAAAGAAAGAAAAAGAAATACAGAGAGAGACAATCAATGCGCAAGCTCATTTTGCTCATTCGATCGAGGTCGTCCAGATTGCCACGTGCCGTGGCCATGCAGTGTTAATCGACTGAATTTTTGCGACGACGGAGTCTGCTAACAAACATAGAGCAGCCAAATGATATCATAATGTTGGCTCAGTTTTCTAGTAAAGGCTGTAGGAACCGTGTTCACAAAGTTATTCCTTCGCGAATGTTATTTTCTATTGGCTGGCCGTCTTGGCTAATGATTTGGCCATCATGCGAATGCGCTCAAATGTTCCCTTACGAACGTTATTAGCGTAAGTTTTTTGAGGGTTTCGACCCAGTTCTTATCCGTGGAACGCTACTTGTGAGTATGCACACGCGAATGTGACTTTTTCCTGCTGAACCACAAGAAAAAAGCCTTGCTAGAGGTTCCCTAATGTTGCTGGCAACATCCATGTCTTCTTTTGTTCGTGGCTTCGTGTCTGAGTCTTGTTGCATTTCGTATATACAATGCTGCCAAATGTATCACGGAAAAGGAAAGAAACGAAGCGGTACGCTAAGGACACGAACCAGACAACATTAATTCGTCCCACGTCCATGTTGTTTTATTTTCTCCTTTATTATACTCGATTAGGCTGTTAACTAGGTATGGAGAAACAATGTAAAAGAACATTCTGATGTAGAATAAAACAAACACTCAAGTGGCCAATACCAGACTCTACCCCGCTAGCTGCACGTTCGAACCGAAAGCATCGATCCCTGAGCCAGTGAAAGAAATAAGATACCTGTAAAGAAGGTATTTTAACTATACAGGTAGAAATAAATGTTTATAACAATAGCCTAGCGGGTCCAGTGGCTTATAGAGGCTTGTAATAGTCTAGTACGTCTATATGTGTATGTTTGTGTATATGTATATGTGAGACATGCGCCTACTTCCACTAGTAATATCCATTATCATCTGAGTACAAAACAAAG
>JALIZH010032960.1:2035000-2045000 GCA_030522465.1 Rhipicephalus appendiculatus | reverse complement strand
CTCCCAAAAGGTGACGTGTCACCTAGCTGACGGACCACATCAGATCAGGGCTGCACTAGCCCTGATGTCAGAATAGCCTCGATGCGGACTCCTTGCTGTTCCCAATGCTCAAGAGAAGCCTGAAAGGTCACCGTTTCGACGGTGTTCCCGCCATGCAACGGGCTGTCACAGTCCCTGAGAGAGATCACGGCAGCTGATTTTCGGGAAGCCTTTGCAACGTAGAAATCGCGTTGTAATCGGTGCACCGATCCCAAAGAACCTATTTTGAAGAATTTTAGCGGTATGCGCCGATCGGATCAATAAGTTCGTTTTACTAGACCCAGTATCATTACTTTACAGACATATATGAACTGTTTATCGGCCACGTCTAAGGAAGTGATTCATTAGAGCGAAGGTCAATACATACATACATACATACATACATACATACATACATACATACATACATACATACATACATACATACATACATACATACATACATACATACATACATACATACATACATACATACATACATACCTACATACATACATACATACATACATACATACATACATACATACATACATACATACATACATACATACATACATACATACATACATACATACATACATACATACATACGCACTATGCACATTAGCTTCAAACGCGGTAAAAAAAACTCCACAATGGAATAAGGATGGGCGCGCCACTGTCTGTCGTGCAGATACTCGCTCCTTGTTGATGCGTACGTCTGTTTGATCGAAGTTTGAGTTTAGCGAGACACGCGAAAGGGCGCGTGGCACTGTTTTTCGGCCTTGTAGACAAAGGAAGCTCGGCGGGGAAAGTGTGCGTGTCGGCGTTGCAATGGTCTCAGCTATACATGTATGCCATGTGCGCGCACGAACGACTCGCGACGAGGTAGATGTATGCACAGTCTACCTTTTGTTTGACTACATGCTCTGTTGTCTCCTTGTTTACCTATACTTGGCTCGGCTGTCCCGCCAGCATGCTTTGTTCCTAACGGACCAGACCAGCCCGCTTCAGTTCGTTGACAGCAAATGTTTCGTCGGTTCTTTTGTTTTCTCCTCGGAATTCCGGGTACGTACGATATACTTTTAATTGATCCAGTCACGACAGCACCGTACCGCTGCTTTTTTGTTTGTCTGTTTGTTTTTCTTTTCCCCGTCGTGGACGCGTTTCTTGGCCTTCGCGTGTCTAGTCAGCCGCCGATTTTCATCCTGCATTCCGTTTTTTTCCCCTTGATTTCGAGAAAAAGTTTGAAAAACGAAACAAGTCGCTGAACAACGCACCAGATATGGTAACGATGACAACCGTGCAATTTTGGGGTGCAATGCTGCCGGGGTGCGTGATTACGGGAATAGCGGCAGCGGCCGACGATGCATGACCGAGGTAAAAATACGCATGCTTCGGTACAGGTGTTCAAGATACTCAGTTCGAAGTCTCGACTGCATCTAGCACTACACTTCCATATTGCCGTTATGCTTTTGAGTCGTAGTTATTATCTTGCTGGTGAGCTTCTTATGGCCATTGTGGGAAGACTACTAACGCAGCACGATGATCATGTTGAAAGTATAGTGATGGCGATGACGTCATGGTGCGCACTATTGCAACGTCATGATGATGAAGGTAGTGCTGATCGACTGCTGTGATGATGGCTGTAGCGGCAGTTCGCATTGGCGGTGATAGTTATCGCAAACAAAAAGATGAATTCAGAAAGATGGAGGGAGAAAAGAAAGTAGAACATAACAACAATCAGGGTTAAGCTCCGTTAACTACGCAGCACTCTGGGAAGAGGCAGGAATACAGGAGTTGTGGAGGCAACTGCAGCTAATCACTGTGACGTCAGATAATTACAGCAAATACGGAGACAGAGATGCAGTGTGATAGTACAGGAGGAATTGCACGGCTTCTAAGAGAAAATTGAACAAAAATGCTATATTTATTGTCTATAGACAGGCTATACACACTATAGCACGCAATAGGCGATGCGCAAAGCGCCGACGACGCCATCTGCCGCCACGGCTTGGAAGCGTTTGCGGGTCCGGGCGAGCAGTTTTCCCGCGAGCGTGTACGCGAGTGCACGGATGGACGTGTTTTCATCGTGATTTAACGACTCTGTCGGGCTTCAGCGATGCCGAAAAATAACTGCTGCGTTGTCGGCTGCTCAAACACATACAAAAGATCGCCAGGAACGCACTTCTACAGGTTTCCGGTGCTATTTCATGAGCGATAGCGACGGCGGCGGTTGATTGCGGCTGTCCAAAAAAGGTACGCAATCGCGCTTTGTTTACGGCAGTGTTAGAGCGGTTACCGTGTTTTTATTTCTCCATTTATGTCGCTACGTCTTCAGCGAATGCTACTACGTTCACACTTGATCTCCTCGCCTGCATTGTAGACGCTACAATGCACATCAGGTTGTTATTACTGATAAGACGCGATGCCTAGGCTCTCTTGAAAAACGAATGGTGCGAAGCGCAATGCCAGAGAATGTGGGGCAGGTGACGGCTCCTTCACAAAAGCGCCGTGGAATCACACGTGTGCTGCACGAAATCGGCTGCATTCTACCTACTGATGGCACTGGAATGCGATCACCGCTGCAGAATGTTCGCTGTGCGCTCGCCTCAGCTGTACGCATATTGGCTGTAAAACATGGCACCTGTGCGCATTGAAGGCTTTTGACAGGACATTCAACCGATTCAACCTCCTTTTGAATGCCTCGTAACATGATTTCATGCTAATAGGAAACCCTTGATGTATCCCACTAATGCTCATTCGCTTTACGGAAGCTGTGTTACCAGTGGGGCCATAGGCGTGCGCACGGAAAGGGGGGGGGAGGGGGGGGCTTTCCTATTCGCCTAAGAGGGGGGGGGGGGGGCGCAAAATCTGCCCCATGCATTGACTTAGCGGGGCCTGGGGGGCGCTGCGATGATCCTTTGCCCCCCCCCCCCCCTCCCTTTGATGGGGTACCCTGCGCACGCCTGAGTGGAGCCGATTATGAAACTGACGTGTTTGCTTTTTTTTTTATTCTTGCTGGTGGTGCTAGCTACTGGTTGCTATGTTTTCTTTAGCATGTCATTGGTGAGTATATGTTGGTGCGTAACTAATCACGTGAAACGTTCTCGTAAGAATCACGTAATTAGCGTATCTACTCACGTACCATGTTCCCGCCAAAACCGCGTATTATCACGTAGAACCTAAGCCATTTTGCAACACTCGGTAATAGCTTGCAAAAAACCTAGCAAATACGCAGCCAAGCTGGTATAACAAGCTAGGTGACCACCAGCTCCGCAGTGACTCAGTCTCGCGCCACTAGCGCAAGCTGCCGAGATATTTTTTCACAAGTTTATCGTGCTGGTTTCAAAGTTTTGCCAACGCTGACCCTTCGCGTGGCCGCACCCGTGAAATCCATGCGCCGGTGCGACAGCGCTCCCTCAAAATCTACTATATAAACACATGGCACGTAAACGAAGCTACTGTGTCGAGAAAAAACGTTGGTTCACGCGTTGGTTCACTATTATAAAGTGCGGCTCCTTTGCGCACACTATCGCCGCAAAAGTAGTTATTTGTCGCACAAGCGGCAAATCGCACGCGCGCACTTCCGTCATTCTTGCAGTGAAAGGAGGCGTCTGCTACGCGACCCGCTTGCGGTTCCGACGGCCGCCGCTACGCCGCTTTCAGTGGCGCCCCTATAGGCGCTGCGCATCGCTTATAGCCTAGGTTCTATAGGACGAAAAAGCCAAACGGATCGATCTGTTTACCGAGGAGGCACAACGTGAGCAAACGATGGAGTTATGAAACACGCGCAAGACCAGTTGTTAGGTATGAATAGAGTAGTATGTTCCAAGTAAGACTGCTAAGTATCAACACCTCAGAATCACGACTAAGAAACACAATCAACTGAAACAGCGGCAAAGAAATTCTTGCCAGACAAGCTCTCCGCCTCTCGGGCACGAGCCGCTAATCTTTCGCAAAGTGAAAACGCCGCAGCTCCCGATTGGTCAGTCGACCGGTGTTCTTCCTTTTATTTTTTTACTGCTAAGCGGCCTCAGTTTCTTTCCACAAAGGCACGTTTTCTCAAAGAAACGCCGAGTGTCTCGCGTGCCGTGTAAGCTTCGAACGAGAGGAGTGGGGAGTGGGAATTCGTGGAAAGAAAGAAAGCAAAAAAAAAAAAACACGCGTAATGAAGTAAACAGAGCCGAACGTCGTCGAGGCTCCTATACAAACAAGTATAAAAGTAAGGTCTCGGCGAAAGAATTAATTTAGCCTCGTCTACCGGAAACACGCGATCGATGTTAGGGCAGCAGCGACGGTTGCGTGTGCGAGCGACAGGCCGCCGGCTTTCCTGCCTATTTTGTTCTCTATTTAATTATTATTTTTTTTATTATCCCAGCACTGCTTCACGGCATCTGCCTGTATTAGGCTTTGAGGTGTTTTCTCGTGCCATAAGCGTGCGAAGTGCGTCTCTGCTTATGACGCGAGTAAGCAACCTTCTCATCCTAACTGCTGGCGCTGCTTCAACGTCCCTCGGAGAATGAGGGTGAGAAGGAGGCTGAGGAGGAGACGGGTGGTGTATTGACGACCGATGCGTGGGCTTTGCGTTCGCTTACTGCTCACTCCAGTTGTAATGAGTGGTCTATATACTCACCACCTTCCACGACATCGCCTCTCGCGCCCCGTCGCTTTGCGTCCTCGCTCCTGTATGCTACTGCCTCGCTTCTAAACTTCTCTTTCAATTCCTCATCTCTCGGTTAAACAGTCCCCCCTCTCCCCCCTCTTCACCTGTCAGCTGCGTGCGACGAAGGCGACAATAATTTCTCGCCTCGCCGACGCTGAATCGCGACGAGGAGGAGAGAGTCGTGTTTCCGTCGCCGAAGGCGACAACCCAAGCTCTATTTACGAAAGAAATAAATGAGCTGAAAGGCTTAGGATAAAGGTAGGAGCTGAGGAAAGCACGTCTGGGGCTGAGTATAAGTAGAGAGAATGTGAGGGGTTCGGTTAAAAGGGGAAGCTGTTTTTTTTTTTTTATGCCAGTTTTTTGCGTGAGAAATTGAACAGCGTCGGGGAACTGAATCGGACGCGGTTTCGACACGAGAGAAAAGCGGGCGCGTTCTCTGCGTAGCCGTTCTCATCACGACCTGATTGAAATGGACGCGGCGGCGGCGTCTTCCCATTACAAGTGCTGCTTTGAAAAGGGTTCTCTCTTGTCCGCTGGACGACGAATCTTGAGTTGCAAAGCGTCCATCCGTGAGCGAGAAGGTTTAATTTCAACTTGCCCGATTGAGAGGCGGGCAGCGGGTATGAAGGAAAGCAGGCACTGGAGAATCGGCTGACATGCGCGGGAGGTCTTTGCGAAAGCAGGCCTCTTAGAGCAACGGGGGATCCTGTTTTGATTCCCGAATAGCTAAATCTGAATCGGTAGCGGGTACCGCGCAGGACACGAATACCTATTACACGCCCATGCACATAGACCGGCACTCCTACGCAGGTACAGAATACTGTAGAACACGCGAACATGCGAAATAGAACATGCGGTGACTGTTGCTGCCTCGCTGCAGCACACACAATATGGGCTGTTTTTCTCGGATATCTGAAAAATCTTTTCGTACTGGGAAACAAAGTTTGTGATTGTCAGCCTATCGTCTATTATTTATCACTGATGATCTTACCAGAATCATATTACGAGTGGAGACATACAGGCACAAGAAAACCTCCCACTTATGGAAACCCCTAAGGCACCCATCCCTGCGTAGTGTGTTCTTCGTCTTTGTCTGTTTAGCGTGTAGGTGTTTCCACAAGTACGTAAGTATGATTAGCTAGCTCAAACCAAAGCTTTGCGGCAAGAAAATCTCCTCAGGCTTGCTCGCGCTAATTCTTTGACAGCCACAACCACTAAGAAGAGACTCCCGGGCATCGAGCTCGCGCGTATAGCTGAGAACAAAGTCCATCTTGTGCCTCACGCGCAGTTACACCGCGGCTTCAACGACCGTCGCTCATCTCGTGGGCCCCAGACAGCGGCGTGGTGATGCTATCTGGTTCGGCTCCCATGTTTGTTCCACGTCGTAGCAGAGGGGACCCCCGGGTCAGCGCCGCAAAGATAAGGGAGTCACAGGAGGTCGCCGGGAAGCGACCTGGGCTCCCGAGAACAGCCACTTTCGAGCAGCTTCACCGGCGCCGCGACCGATCCGTCAACCAGCGCCACTACAAGAACTCCCGGACGCCTGCGTTTCCGAACTGCTTGGCTTGAGTGAACATTGCGCTACATTACAGCTAAATATCTGGGGCCTAAGTCACAAAACCTCTCGCTAGTGCTATTTGGCCATTGCCAGCCGGCTCCGCTATTGAGTGATTGAGGCAAAAACGTGCACAGCGAGCACATTTGTAGGTGAGCCGATGACGGGCGCAACGTTTAGTTTTCAACAACGACACTTTGTGTAATGATCAAGTTAAGCCCCGTGAAGGCGAGACTGCCCCTTTAAGAATGTCTTTACCACTGAGTTGAGACATACCATCATTTTTTTTTTCCAAGTTGTTCTCAGCTTGTATGGAAGACGTGAAAGCGCACTTGAAATAGTAGAAATAATATCTGGGGTTTTAAGTCTCAAAACCACAAAATGTTTGAGGGACGCCGTAGCGGAGGGCTCCGCAAAATTTTACCATCGGGTGTTCTTTAACGTGCACTGATATCGCACAGTACACGGGCCTCTAGCATTTCGCCTCCATCGAAATGCGATCGCCGCGGCCAGGATCGAACCCGCGGCCTTCGGGTCAGCAGCCGAGTACCGCAACCACTACACCTCAGCGGCGGACGTGAAAGCGTGCGTGATCGGTGCTACTTCACCATAAAGTAATGAGCAGCAAGGATAGGGAAGCCGCAAGACTCTCGCCTTCCAAACGTTCATTAGCAAGCCGTTTACTTAGATGCATGATTTCTTCAGCCACTTCATATTGTACAACAAGTGAGCTAAGAGCTTTAGAGTACGCTCCGTTAAAAATTCTTCTCTGTCTTCTAAGCGCCTTAATTTTGCACTTCATGGGAGTTTGCGATAGCTACCTCTTGGAAAAATTATTTATTGTGCGACTGTAATATAACCATATTCTAGCTGTCAAACACATCAGCTAAGTGTCAAGTGTACATATTCTGACGGAACCATGTGCGTTCTGTGATGCTCGCTGATGGCTGACGTAAGCAGAGCTGCTGCCTTTACAGACCCTACTATCGCATCTCCAGACCAGCGTTTGCAGTCCTAGTAAACATGGGCCGCGTCCAGTTGCTCTACACTGACAGCTCGCTGACCCAGTCATTTTCAAAGAGTAGACTGTTTGTGTTACATGAACTGTTCATCACAATATAAAGTATATCAGGATTGATCTCTTGAATCGACGATGGCGACGGTCAAGCTTGATCCCTCTTCATTCCTGCGCATTTAATAGTACGAATGATTGTGCGCTTTCACAAATGTTGTCTCCTTCATTCGTGCCAAAAGTGCTGTATTCATCTGCGATCAATCCCATGCCGATATCTCCCGCTCAAAGCTCGCCAGCGGTCATCAACGAAGCGCTCCGAAACGTCGGGAAGAGCTGTAGTTTGTCGCACACCTTCAAACCACAGCAACCCTCCAAACATTTTCTTACTGCTTCCCCGCAGAACAGCAAAATATCGCGGTGAAGCGAGCCTCCAGCGGCAATAAGGAACGCTCGGCTGAGCCCAGGGGATCGAGAAAGGGAAACCGAATTGGCTGCAATTATAAATGACCTCTCCCAGCAGCAGCAGCGCCGCGCTCTGTCGGTCAGACCTACAAGAAGTATAGAAGAAGGCCCTGCGGGGTAAAGGGTGTGTCCACCGTGCCAATAGGGGGCGGCGTCAGTATACCACTGCCTGTCGCCTGCCACCGTTCAAATTCTCGCGCGCCTTATTAAGAAGAGGGACGAACCGCCGCCAAAGCCGCTCCTTTGTTTCTCCAAAACTTTCCCTCCTCGAAGTTTTTCGTTGAGGCATCGCCGCTTGACCAGATTGCCTACACGCCTTCGACGGGGCACCCCGCTGCCCCGCACCGGGAGAACAGCAGCAGACGCTGGGCCGTTAATGACCAAAGCCAGAGCGGTGAGAAAAAAAGGTCGTTTGTCTCGGGAGAACCCATGGGCGTCACGGTAACGCCTCGGGCCTCCGAGATGGGTGACCGGGTGGACCCGATTACCGAATCCCTTCGCGGATTCGCGGTGCTACCTCCGCCTGCAGGGCCTAGATTAGATCTTGACAATCTGCTCTTGATAAGACAAAAGGAAACGGTTGATGCGAGTTACTACTACGTTTTCCAAAGAGCGCAGACCCTCATCGAGCTCTGGTGAGTGGCAACGAAAGGTGGTTGACTGCATCCAACTTCTTAAAAGCTTTGGAAATGTGTATACCACTATGCGCTACGTTACTGACGTGGACTGATTTAGAAAGTTTGTTTTATTTTATTTTCCTTATGGGCGCTGTTCGTGCAGTATGGTTAGCATGGTCCATTCAATTATTTTACGCTTCACAATTTTAAATTATATACGATTACGGCCGTTACAATCCCATCTTTGCATGTCTTCTAAAGTAACGTGGTTCGCTTGCGGCAACAAATCGTTTCGTCGAGGCCGGCTATCGCAGCATTCCTAGCAGCCACACAGTCTGACCTCATCGTGTTTCACAGCAGCATCAAGAAGTCCAACGCTAGTAGTGCATCGTCCTAGTACACCGCTCCGAGCCCACGGATAGATTCAAGTCGCAGAAGTAAGCGGGCAATATTTGCTCGCACTACCTGAATACTGATGTACAGAAGTGCTTGTCCTCGCTTTGCGTGACTTGTATCCTCATCGTTGACGTCATCGCCTTTCTCGTTAGTACCCTTACCTACACATGCATGGTGTACCTTGCAGGTATTGCAGCAGAATGCCAGGTTATGAAACTCTCATATATCCTCGACCATTTCACTTGCTATTCCTTTCACTGACGAATACCATTCTCCCTCGTGGGCGAAGCAACGCACTGGCCATGACTGAAGCGTAAAGAATAAAAAAAAACAAAAAAAAACAAGACAGTCACTGCTTTCCACTATGTCCTGGTCATTGCGCTGCTTCTCTTACAAGGTACGACGATTAATAGCCAACTCACCCAACTTATGACCATTCTCCCTTTACTTTTTTCTTCCGCAACGATGACCAGATCTCTGCAACGAGACCCATAATCCATTACTGTTATGCGCGCGTTGTTGCTACCGTTAACTATTTTCTGCTTCAGTGGGCAGCAAAGCTGCAGATTGCACAGTGATTTCCAAGAGCACCATCACTTCGGCTAACAGAAACAAGGAAACAAGGAAAGAGAAACAAGGAAAGCAATAAAATAAAATAAAAAATTCTGCATCACACGCATGGGCGGGAAACGATCTTAAATGCATTCTTTCGTGCTTACGCACATCTTACGCTAGTCTTGGCGCGGTCGAAATGGGATGTTTATACTAATATAACATCATCAGTCGATGGAGTGGATCCCTCTTTGACGCGACGCAAACGTGGGTTAAAGTTATCAAGATTAATCCGCACGTCTAACTGCATCTATTCCCTACTTCTCAACTCTTCTTGTTCTTGTTCTTGTTCTTGTTCACCTATAACTGTGGCTCTACCCCACTGTGGGGGGATTGGCCATGACCTGAGTGGTTCTATAAGATGCTATAGAACTTTAGAATAAGGGAGGTTATAAAATAGAAACATTACAAATCATACAAAAAATTTTGGTGCTCGATCAAATGTATAAAAAAACAAAGCTCCCTGTTTTACTAGTAATGGATAATAAAATAAATCAATAGCTAGTTAACCAATTGGTTTCATTGAGGTAATTCCGCACAGCCACGCAAATATTCGCATTGGAGAACCCAGAAATAGAGACTCAAAACCGGCCTGTCACCATATCCTTCACTTTTTTCCAGAGTTCATTTGACGCCGGAACAAAATCAACAATTGGGGG
>JALIZH010032960.1:1960000-2030000 GCA_030522465.1 Rhipicephalus appendiculatus | reverse complement strand
ATGCTTGGGAAGCAGGCAACATCGTTATTTTCTATTACGAAACCTAGTCGAAGCTATACAGTCGCGTGTAGATTCGATTTCCTGACTTCGACCTGAACTATTCCCAAACGGTGATTTGAAATCGCCGTTCGTGTTGCGTCATCCTTCCTTACATTGTGCTTTCGCTTCTGCCACGCTTTCAGAAAATATGGATTTCTAACGACTGGCGAAGCTATGTAGCTACGGTTCTTCAGACCCACTAAACCAGGTTGTCGGCAATCGTGCCGAGTCTATAAGCGTGACCTATATCCTTTTCTCCCCCCAAATACGAGGTCGTTTTTCAAAGAACCGAGTTCCTCCTCCGATTTGCATGTTTGCGCTGGCCGTGTTCATGCGAGACTGCGTTTTGTCGTCTCATCTTTCGCACAATAGCTGGAACGGCATGTCAAGTATGTCTACCCTGTCTATAGCATCTCGTATTTCTCATCAAAAAATCCGAACGTCTGCTTGAGACGTACTCCTATCTTCCTAAAACTCGTTCTGCTGTGGAAATCTGTGCGGATAGTCCTTGGCGAGTTTGTTTACAGAAGCGCGGCCGTGCATCGAGCTCTCGATGTTTCGCCACCAGAGGAATTGTCTGATGTCAATTCCTTATTCTTAGCCTCCTGGGCAGCATTCACAATGGGGAACTCCAACGTGCTTCCGAGGGTATCACTCGATTGCAGCTTCAGCAATCTTAGTTGAAATATTGTAGCGCTACATTTTAAGTAAGAATGTATCACCAACTAGCTCCGCAACGTGTCTTGTTAAGCAATCTTAGAGTCAGGTGTCAATCTGTTTATTCGAAAACTTCGCATGGTTATTTTGTATATATTTATTTATTTATTTATTTATTTATTTACAAATACTGCTGTCTCAGTTATTGAGACGTAGCAGGAGTGGATACAAATGTTCAACACAATGAAGAAAAAATACAATTTAACAAAATACATGATTACGCAACTCTTTTTCAAATTGCTGTGTGCACCGAGTCTGCGCAGAGACCCATCAAGCTCATTCCGTAGATCCCCGGTCCACGGAAAGGAGGAAAACTTAAAACAATTAAGAATAGCTCTAAAGGGCATAATATTTAGGGGATCGAATCGGCGGGATGATTTTCATTTCCATTCTAGTTCTTCTTTCGTCATGAAACATTTCTTTCAATATGATCATTATACAATAGCTGAATATATGTGCTCACTATAGACCTATTCCATGTTTGTAAACAGGGGTAGGCGCCGTCGGCATACTGAGGCGCTTGTAGCGACGTCGCGGCGCGTAGGCTCCGCCCATACCCAAAGCTCGCCACCACCTTCTATGATCACGTGACAAGGGGCTCAGCAGCTGCAAAGCTGCCTCCGAGCACAGCGCATAGGGGAGCTTCCCGCGCGCTGGGCGGAGCCTACGCGCCGCGACGTCGCTACAAGCCCCTCGGTATGTCGACAGGCGCCTACCCCTGTTTCCAAACATGGAATAGGTCTGTACTGAACTTTATGTATGAAATTTTACAGCCAACCTGTATATGGCTAGTCAAAACCAAAATTCATCGGTCTTATGAACGCAAAAGCTTCTAGCGCTTATGTCCCACAGAAACTGTAGGCGAATCCTACTACTCACGACTGGTCCACGAAAAATTAAGAAGGGAACGCAGTTGCGGCAAAATGAGATTTCTTTAACAGACGTAACCAATAATTGAGAAAGACTGTAACGCACTGTCGGCACGAAACCAGTGATAAAAACCGGGGCCGCACGTTTGAGCTTCGCAAGTTAACCCTTTGTACGGAGCGCTTGGGCAGCAATATTTCTATTCTCTTTTTCAACTGCGGAGCACTTTAGGGTCCCGGGCTGTCGTATTCTGTCGCAGGCAAAATCGTGTATATCATAGCCATCTATAGCATAGCCATGTATAGCAAGGGGCGGGAAAGGCAAGTGAGGCTGAAGAGCAGCGATGTGAGGGTGAGGTGGGGAGAAAGTAGGACGGGAGTATGCTGTCATCTTACGCTGCCACCAGTTTTCAACGCTTTGCGTCGCGCAGGGAAAACCATGTATAGCGGAGCCACGTATAGCGAGGGGGGCAGGAAAGGGAAGTGAGGAGGATGGAAATGAGAAAGGGAGAGGGTAAAGCATAGCATAGCCACGCATAGCGTCACGCAGGTAAAACCCCGTATAGCATAGCCATGCATAGTATCGTATATTACGGGTGCGAGAAAGGGAACTGATGGGGAGGAGAAGGAATAGAGGATGAGAGAGGGTAAAACATAACAGCCATTTGTGGCATCACGCAGGCAAAACCATGTATAGCACATCTATCAGTAGCACAGTCGTGTATAGCAAGGGGCGCGAAAGGGAAAAGAGGGTGAGGAGGAGGAAATGGGGAGGAAATGAGGAAGGGAAGAGTATAGCATAGCATAGCCGTGTATAGTATGGTGTAGTAAGGGTACGGGAAAGGGACGTGAGGGTGAGGAAAGGGAAAGGAGGAGGGTAAAGCATAACATAATTGCCCGTGAACGCCAGCGTCGTTGAATAAGGGCAGGCGGGGCAGGCGTATCGCTGCCCCGCGCTTCCAACAGCTTTCACGTTGAGTGCAACTGCAAACATTTTAATGTTCGTAAACAATAGTTAACACCACTTAATCACGCAGTAAATCAATCGTGGCATGCATTTGACATACTGTCCCCTACAATGTGGTGCTTAAAAGATGGCGACAGTGGTATGATAATATCTCATACGTTCATCCGCTCTTTTTTTTTTTCCCGGTTCACCTAATCATAGACTTCATTTTTACCACTTTTTTCAAGCCGCCTCTGATCATTACACTATGGAAGGACCAGAAGGACTCTGCTCGAAAAAGAAAAAAAAGCAACGTAAAAAAAAGACAGGACCACCGAATTGAGCGGATGAAGCACTAAAGGCGCGACCGAAGCGAGCCGCGCAACGACGCGTCTCCGGACGAAAAGTTGCGACATACGCGATTTCGGAATCGCTCCTTCCTCTTCTTTTCAAACTTTTCGCGCTTTCGCGAGTATCGCGTTTCCACGGCTATAGCGTCCAGAGCGAATGTTACGGTCATCCCGCACAAAAGGCGTCCGCCCACTCGAACAACGAGAGCACGCGAGACGCAGTCGACGACATCGTGGTCCGCTTTTGTACGTCTCTGTGTCCCGTCGCCTCACGACGACCACGCGAAGGAGGAGGAGGAGGCGCATGAGGAGGAGAGTGAGGGGTGGGGAGAGTAGAGCAGAGCTTAGCCAGAAGGCTCATCGGCGACGGGAGAAGGGCGACCGTCGCAAGCAGATACTGACCGATTACTCCGCCAGTTGTGCGGTCTCTCTTTTGACCGGGGCGTGAGCTTATTTCGCTTTGCTTCGCTCCGCGTTGAGCGTAGAACGCTTCAACCGGTCTCTCTCCCTCTTCGCCAATTTTCCTCTCTGTCTCACATTCGCAGTTGTACCGCCGTTGTAGTTTCAAGCGTCTCCCTCTCTCTCCCTTCCTTTTCTCCACTTCAACTTTCTATATACGGAGCCTCCTCGTCTGCCAGCGGCTTCCGGAAATTCTATCGATCACGGAAACGAATCTCCAACTTTTTTTGTGTGTGTATCCCGACGAGACGAACGTTGACGATGACTGGTAGGCACGAGAGACCGCGCTGTATGGAGACTCGGAACTGCTAGTGAAACTGTGAGTGAGATTGCGGGTAGCGGAGAAGGAAGCGGAGGGAGTGGAAAAGAGTCTTCGCAGTACAACCTCCTTCGTCTCAAACCACTGTCCTTTTTTTTTTTTTTTCGAACTCTCTAGATAGGGTTCGTATCGCTCCCTACGCCTCCGCGCGACCAGCGATGAGCCCTTGCGACCGAGTCGTACATTGCGAGCCCTCGACGTTGCCCTGGCAAGGCGGGCAAGCGGGCGGACGGGTCATTACAGAAATGAAATTTCTCTCCCTTTTATGCTTCCGCTTTTGGAAAATTAGCCCCGGGGAAAAGCGAAGGAGGAGGGACGGGTTGTGGGCGAGTGAGGGTAAGAAACGCTTCTCGCGGGGCAGGCGAATGCCTGACAGCCCTGGACAAACCGTGGGAACGAGAATGGCAAAGGAAAGAAAGAAAGAAATGAAACAAATGAAAGAAGCGAGCCTTGGGGGTAGAGACTCGAACCTTGGGAGGAAGAGAAAAAAGGCTCCCGATTGTCTGGTGCAGCGAGCGAAAGAGTGTAAGGCCTCCCGAAATCCCGCACGGGTCGCGTAACTAATGTTCCGCGCCCAATAACGCTCGT
Source organism: Rhipicephalus appendiculatus (assembly GCA_030522465.1). Lineage (NCBI taxonomy): Eukaryota > Metazoa > Arthropoda > Arachnida > Ixodida > Ixodidae > Rhipicephalus > Rhipicephalus appendiculatus. The sequence goes on along the minus strand of JALIZH010032960.1, from coordinate 2,025,716 downwards.
CGCCGTATTTCCTCGTCGTCCCCTCCTACACATCTTTTAGACTGAAAGATTTGTCGTTGCTTAACGCTCAATCTCTGTCTCGCAGTACAGCTCTAACGCTACCCTTTTCTCCCTCTCTTTCTCTCTCTTTCTCCAGTGCAAGATTTTCCATTCCTCGCAATTACGTCGTCGACTTTTTTTTGTCGGTCCCCACCGAGCTTGATCACAGGTGACCCGCAAGATGAAGGGCAAGACACGAGAGGATATAGATGTCGCGAAGGAACCTACAAAGTCCTCAGTCCGGTCTTGCCATCTTTAACTGAGGCCCCATTCAGCAGCAGAAATGCCTCTATTGTCGAGCTGCAGATGGAAATAAAGCCACTGCCCACGGGGCAGACGTTGAAGGGAAGTACTACGTGGTCCACCAAACGACTTTCGGACGTTTCAATTTCAGTAAGTTGAATGGGGCGGTTCACTTTTTTCACGTACCAAGTTGGTTCGTTCATTCGGATCGCGATGCCCACAATGGTGTTCTTCGTTGCTTGTGGTTTTCATTTTATTCCATTCCATTGCCCGTACGTCTCCATTTCGACGGGACAAAGCCAGCGACTGAGGTAGTCCCTCAAGCAGCGGACGCTTAAGGCTGGGATATTAATTGCGGCGTTTCATCTGGAGAACCACTCGATACAATGGTGGGCGTGATGACTTCGAAGACGTTCGCCTCGTGCGCGTAGTAAAGCGTAGGATTCCCGGTTTGCAGGAATTAACTTATCGCTAGGACGAATTTTCGTTTGACAAGCCAAAGTTCGTCACACTCTTAGCTAAGTTGATTATAGGTACGCACAATTCTGTACCAAGTCACTCCGTTTGAAAAAAAAAAACGCCTTTTTTTTCTCCCGGATCTCACCGTCCCCGAGTAGGCCTAGCCAGGTAATGTTGACTTTACTCGCGTCTATTGTGGACCAAGTAAAGTTGTTTCACTCACTCACTCACTCACTCACTCACTCACTCACTCACTCACTCACTCACTCACTCACCACCACCACTCACCACTCACTCACTCACTCACTCACTCACTCACTCACTCACTCACTCACTCACTCACTCACTCACTCACTCACTCACTCACTCACTCACTCACTCACTCACTCACGGATAAGGGAATGTTCCAAAGCCATGAACAGGAAGACGAGAGTAAAATTGCGGGAATATGCTATATATAACGCCCGCATTTAATTACTCATTCATTCCCTTGAATAAAGCAAATCCCTCGAGAAACACGAGAAAACCTAGCTATAACTAGGCTTACCTTATTATTAGATGGATTTTCCATATGGTATATGCGCCGAATATTGCATACGGGCATCAAATAAGTACCTGCAGCCCCGCTTCATCGAGGTGCTGAGTCAACGAATCAGGGAACTTGTTGTTTAGGCTTGTTAATAAGGCTTGTTAATAACTTGTTATTAAATGCTTAGATGTCTCATCAAACCGAAGAGTGACCGGCGTCCCCCCGCGGCGGTGTCCACTCGAGTGACGCAAAAAAATTGTCATCATCACGTGATTACGTGACCATATGGCGGCATCATGACGTCACAGATCGCAAAAACTTGCCACCTTATGATGACGCCATCATGACGTCACTGTGACGTCATCGCACAGCATCCTTGCTTGGTCAACAGAGAGAGAGAGAAAAACAAAGGTGGGCCGATCACGGAGGCAATGCAAAACCAGGTGAGGTGCCTCCGATCTTGGAGGCAGTGCATTATCACGTTAGGTGCAGAAAGCTTTCCGACGAAAGCAGGACTAGGTCACTACACCTACTGAGAAGAAAAAAAAGAAGGCTTTCGCCTTCGAGTCGTCTTAGGTGAATGCATACGGGACCCTGCGAGTTTTTCGTTATCCAACGAATAAGCTCATTTGTAATTGCAGTAAGTTGAAAAGCTGGGCCATTTGGAAAGGGTGCATACTTTCTGGTCAGCGCAGAAACGAACGAAAGTTACGTGCTCATCTCACCTTTGTGCCGTTTTGTGTACGCTACACCACGCTGTGCTGTTCCTTGAGAAAACTAGCCTTCCGTCGCACATGTAGGGAGTTGAGATTATAGGCTGTTAGATATCCAGGAAGGAATAAAATTACGTCGATAAAATGGTCGAAGTTGGTCGCGAAGCTCTCAGACGCGCTTTGTTGACAGACATGCATTTCCCAACGTACAGCACGCGCAACGATCCCACCGCGAAAATTAATCTTCCACTGCAAAACGTCGCCACTCTCTTTTGTCGCAGGGCAGTGACAGTCTCCCTGTGGAGAAGACAAACCACAACACTAATGACAAGCTTCTATTATTCTTCACAAACAAAAACGTGTTCCATATATGAACGGCAGTATTTTTCGGGCTATTCTAGACAATCCCCGCGGAGATTATGACGATGTTCATGGGAAATTAGTTTGCGTTATTTCAGGTACAGCGCTGCCTATCGTCATTAGAGTAGCTTTTTTTCAAGTGTATAGAAAGTTCACTGACATTCTTATAAAAGCTGACATATATATATATTTTTTTTTTTTTCGTTGATTGAACCCTATCATTATACGGGTTCAGGAATACTAACGCGATGTAGTGAAGCGTCGAATATGCGGCTGTGCCGTATGGCAACTTAAAATCACGCCACGTTGAAAGTTCGTCAAATTGCGAACATTCATTTTCAAAGTTTAACGGCTGTTTCGTTTAATGGAGATATAATACTTTTTAAAAGCTTTCTTTCTCGCTAATATATATTCGTCTTTTCATTCTTCGACGCGACAGACAAAATATGGCATCTAGCTTGTATCGTATAATCCGCTGTTGTTCACCAACACGCAAGTGAAAGACGCACTTTTAACGATCCAACCAGGGAGTGAAACCCGAGAGAACGCTCCCGTCGCGACAGACTAAAAGAAAACGTATTAGTACGCTATTATGGTGAAGCGGTATTACCCTATCTTAAAGCCTAGTAGACCTCCACTCTTGCTGTCTCGAGAGGCCTATCTGTATTTATTTTTTCATTACTTTACTCCACTTAACGAACGTCTCAAGAGTCTGGCTGGCGAACTCCGTTGGGAAAGGTTTGGAGTATAAGCTCTCGCGAATTTTCTCTTTGTTTCTTTAAAAATAATGACGCTTCGTGCGCTACTGCGGTGAATATCGCGGTACGCCTAATTATCAGAGCACGGTGTACTTTGAAGAATCGGCAGAAAGCTGCCGTAATTTAAATCTAAGCCTCTATTCCAGTCAAAAAGTACCTCGACGAAGCTATGGCTTTTCTCGTGCCTTTCGCATTCGCCTATATTGAGCGATATATTCATCCGTTATCGATGCACAGAATGTGAAGCATTGGCGACGTGGAACACTTCCTTGCGTGCTGCCGGAGCTTCAATATCGCAATTAAGACGCTACTTGACCACCAGCAAACTATAGGGCCCGTAGTCAAAAACGCGTCTTACGCTAGAATTCTGTAAGAGGAAATTCAAGCCAGTAGCGGCGTTTCACATATCGTTAGCAAAGCCGATAGGCTAGTGATGAAAATCACTTACGAAGAAAAAAGCATTGTGAATTCAGCACCGGTGGATTTCCGAACGCGTGGGTGCAGCACTTAATGTTCGCAGAAAGGTTCAGAGTAGTGAACAAGCACGCATTACGCTTTTTTGCTCGAATATCTGCACTATGCACTGAACTTATGAACATTTAGCAGGAGGTTCTTGAACAACGACTGATACGAAAACGTGGAGTGGCTTCTGGCCCAGAGTTGTCAGACTAACCCTGATCGCACGTGGAAAACACCTAAAGCAACTAACAGAGCAGTCAACTATCGTGAGGTTATCAAGACTCTTCTTTTAACAGACGTTGTGTGTCTATATGCTGTTGCTGTTGGTGTGCTACGTCCAGTGTTGAGTATTTGTTTTTTCGTTTTTTTTTTTGTTCTCGAACAAACTCGGCCGCCAGCGATAACGCTCGAATGTTCGATGCCGCATGTATAAATGCCGACGCGCCTTGCCGCGGATCAGATTATCTTCGGCCGACTCTCTGTTCCCCGATATCAGTCTACAGCGTGTATTGCTTGTAGAGTGATGTTTCGTTTTCCGGGCACAGGTTCACCCAAATAAAAAGTTCGGTCTTGAAAACACCGACTGCTGCCTTGATCGTCAACGTCACGACTCCGCGACAATATAGATAGGGAGAGAAAGAAGGAAATAGAAAGAAACAGATACAAAAAAGAGATACAAAAGGCTTAGAGAAAGAGAAGAAAGAAAGAAAAAATAAAGAGAAACCAGGAAAGCCACTCAGCTGCCATCTTCCTTCAGGCTTGACACTGCTAGTGCGAAGCTCCCAATAATTCTTTTCATGGTGGAAAGGAAACCAGCGCAAACACATGGACAGTTGTAGAGACGGGATGACAGGAGCGCCGTCTCACAACTGTAATTTAATTAGAACCTTTGCACGGTATTTAGGTGTTACATACAGCTTCGCACTGATTGTGCTCCAAGGGTGTAATGTTGCCTTTCTGGTTTCTCCTTCGTTCCTCTCTCTCTCTCTCTTTCTGGTTTGGTATCGCGGTTTTCTTTTTTTATATCTCTATATTGTGCGAAGACTTCCACCATGAACAAAATCCAAGTAACCCAATTTGCAGTCCCTTTTTTTTTTTCCCCCATAGCGTCATCGTCGACAAACGCGGCGCTCATCGCGGCACGACTCAGCACTTCACGACGGGGTCCGCGCACGCCTATTACGTGGAAACGCGCTCGCTCGTCCCCCAGAAAATAGGCAGGAGGTATAGCACAACAACGCGTGTATAATATCCCCGCCGCGAAGTCGACCCATCGGCGGCGCATCCATCCACCCAACCGAGCAATTCTAACCTCGGCGGCGGGCGGTTAGAAGCGGCTCCCGCGTTTATATCGCCATCCCATGCAGAACTGGCGGAGGGGGTACAGCCTGATTTACGAGCTCGAGAAGACAGTGCGGCCGACGCCTCCACCTCGGCGGCGCGGAGAGGAACCGTCCGGGACGCACGGCCGCGAGAGGTCTACGTACGCACGCGGCATGCGGATAGCAGCATACAACGTACGTACTACAACAACGAGCACGCACGCACGCACGCGCCCGTCACGGTCGACTGAGAGGTCCAGCGTCAGGTGAAGACGACGCCGAGGCGGGATGTGGGCCCCGTAGAGCACGTCCGACTTAGACGAGCTATGGAGTTGGGGCCGCAGTAAGATGCCCGCCCTTCAAACCCCGCCCGTGATTTCTTCATCAGCGGAGAAGTCGACGGACGCCAGACACCGCTCATATCCCGAGCACCGGTGCCATTTCTCTTCTTCTTATGTATACGCGTGCACTTCCAGGAAATGATCCGAGTGGCGCTGTCTCGAAGCCCCGCGAGCTCCTAAGAAGAGGACGTTAGACGTTCGCCTTTCCGGAGCGCGTGCGAGCGCATTCCTCGTCTCTTCTAAGTACGTTGTTCAGGTTGATGTGAAAAAACTGGCATTCGTTTCTCAGTTATACCGCGCGAAAGAAATAATAAAGTGAAAATAAAGTGTTTAGAACAAACTGCAAACAATTTAGGGTGTGCCATTTGTACTGTACTATGGGAGAGAAGTGTGCCGTCCCGAATATCCATGAAAACTCGCAATCAAAAAATTCAGTAATTGCAATAAAACAAAGAGCGAAGCTGAAACGTGCAGCCCCGGTGTTTATCTCCGGTTTATTAACGAAGGTTCATCAAAGTTCTTCTTAATTATTGATTTCATATGTCGAGACTCTTCATTGATGTTTTCCGCCCGTGTGTTCCCTTCTCTTTGTTTTAGTGGACCAGTGGTGAGTATTGGGAATCACCGAAGTTTTGTGGCACATACGCGCTCGGAGTATGTGTAGTACATCGAACGAATTTCGGAGCATCGCTGTATTCAGTGGACAACTATTGTCCATGCTGGCATATATAATAAAATGTATGAAATGCAGCTAACTGCAAGCTCAGTGCAAAGTGCAGAACTTAAAAAGCCACGCTGCACATTTGCTGCAGGAAACCACTAATCAGAAACCTCTCCAGCCATTTGTCATGATTTCGGATTCTCGGTCTCGGCTTGCTACTGGTTTTGCTATTCTATTTAGTGAGTGGCCACACTGTGTTCAGAGATAGTGTTGGCATTGATTATAATGGTGGTTGCCCTCATCATCACCATCATTAAAACAGTGGTTGTAATATCAATTGTTATCTCTGGATGCAGGACGGCTATTGGCTGTCGTATACGGTACTCAACATATACAGCTTTAGACTTTGTGTATTTCTGTCTTGGGTAGCAAGAGCGGGAGCCGGACTTCTATCGTGCACGACGCATGACCAAGAAGAGCTAATTCGAAGAATAATAAAAAAAAAAGAAAAAATGTTTGCGCATTGCAATCACTCTACACGCTCCAAGTGTTTCGACCAGTGGTACGCGTTATTAGCTCCATGCCCGCTGTGATTCATTGTGTTCCAGGGGGCCCGAGACGTTTCGGACAAGGCGTAACATAAGAGTGCTTTAAGAGGCACATCTCGTGTGAGGTCTGCGCTGCTTCGAACACTGCCCGCCACCCGAAGCCAAAAGGCAAACGCCGCGCCACTGCAAGATTTATCCCTCGCGCTAACTTCCCGTACAAAGGAACGTGCTTGCATATTTTGCTGGGGGGCGACAGAACGCGTTCGCGTGTGCACACACGAGGCGCAAGCAAGAACGCATGCGCGTACAAGCCAACCGAGGAATGCACCTGCGAAGACTGCACGCTCTGTTGTCCGACAGGGCCGAGCACGGACCGCGGGGCGGAGTGTGGATGCCGAAAGAAGAAGCGGTCAGGGCACACGCCCTTGCGAGTGTATTACGCGCGCGGTTTTGTTTAGCCAGAGCACACAAGACTGTGGCGGACGGTGTTTAGTTTTCGTTCCGTTGCAATAAGGAACGTTTCCGTCTTGGCGCACACGCAAATGCATGCCTTCGTTTTTCTTTTTTTTTTTTTTCGTTTTCTTCTTTTTCTTTCGTGCTTTTGGCATCTTAGTGCGATGCTCGACTTTTCAAGCGCGTGTTGCGCACACGTTCGTCTAGAAACGACAAATGTGCGAGCTCTCGCCCATGTATATCAGCTGGGTGTGCTCTCAGTGTAGATTAAGTTTGCTGTGTTGTTGAGCGCCCGGTCAGCGAAACTGGGTTAAGGTCTGTCGGAATCACGGAATTGGGCTTCTGAAAACATATATGGCCGGTACCTCCTCTGTCTAGCTCTTTGTCTGCTACGAGCACCGTCAAATTCTCTTATGCGACCACGTTGGATTGGCTGGAATGGTCACCCTTCACTCTGACCGGACCCGCCACGATGGTGTAGCGGTTATGGTGCTCGACTGCTGATCCGAAGGTCGCGGGATCGAACCCCGGCCGCGGTGGCGGCATTTCAAAGGAGGCGGAGTGCTAGAAGCCCGTTTACTTAAATTTAGACGCACGTTAGAGAAAACCAGAAGGTAAAAATTTCCAGAGCCCTCCACTACTACGTCCCTTATTATCATATGGTGGTTTTGGGACGTAAAACCACAACAATTATTATGTGTTCATTTTGGCTGGCCTACTCTGAAAAGAGACGTGAAGGTATGTGAGCCTTTCATTCGTCGCATTTTTAATCTTTCGTAAGTGAGAGACAGGTAAGTTCACTGATATTTCCTTTGTAGGAACTATTTGTTACAGGTGGTTCGCTCTTAATTATGTAGCATTTCCGGTGGAAGCTAATAAGCATTTCCTGATAATGAGCATAGGCGTGCGCAGGGTTCCCCATCAGGGAAGGGCGAAGGTTCATCGCAGTGACCCCCCCCCCCCTACCAAGTCAAAGTATATGAGGCAGATTTTGCCCCCCCCCCCCTTTCTTAGGTGACTAGAGGGGGGCGGCCGCCCACCCTTCCCGTGCGCACGCCTATGATAGTGAGCCCTGTTCTCGAGTTTGTCTTGCCTGCGCAGTCAATCTCAATTTCCGTTCATTTTTCTCAATTTGTTCATCTGTCTTTCTCTCTTTCTTCTGAGCTTCCCTCGCCCCTTTTGCAGGAAAAAGGAGGAGAGAAAGGCAGGGAGGTTGGCCAGTGTGAGTGTACCGCCTGCATGGCTTTCCTGTGCTGTAGACGGAGGTAAGAAAGTGCGACAGACGGGGACGCCAGGTATAACAATCGCTGGGGCTTTACGTGCCAAAACTACGACATCATTATGAGGCACGCCGTACTGAAGGACGCCGGATTAATTTTCACCACCTGGCGTTCTTTAGCGCGCCCCTGAATCTCAGTAAAAGCTCGTTAACTCGACACTCGTTAATTCGGAAAATCGGATAATTCAGACTTGTCCTCTGGTCCCGGCCAGCGCATACAATATTTAATGGCATCATACTGTCGCTAACTCGGTCGTATCTGGCCGCAACCCGATTATATTCGGACGAACCTTGGAGCGTGCTAAGCTCGAAGCGCCGCAAATATACGACGCAAAGTAGACGGCGTTCGCGGACAGCCGGAACGGACGCGGGCTTTCAGAAAGGCGTGGCCGCTATCCATAATCATGCTGTTCGTACGTAATAATGTGTGGGTTCAGAGCCCGTTTCGGCTTAAGACACGGGGGGTCATGAGCCGCGTTCGCGTTGTGAACGAAGTAGCAAATGAAAAAAATGCGGCTTTTGCACTGCCCTAATGCAAAATATTTACTGGACCTACGTATTTCTCAAGAAAATGAAAGCGCATTTATGTTATCGACATTTATTCATTGTTTTCTTGATACTTTCGATAATTTGGCATTCAGTTGGTTCGGACAGGTTGCGTGAAATCCGAATTATTGAGCTTTTACTGTATACGCGGGTGTTCTTCATCTTCTCTCTCATCGGTATGCGGCCGCCATAGCCAGGAATCGCACCCGGATCCTCGATCTTAGAGCAGCGTGCCACTTAAACGTGCTAAACCACAACGTCAGCACCTCACTCATTCTCCGTCCGTTCACGGGCTAATTATGATCAGTCGGCAGTGGCGTAGCCCGAAACATTTTTCGGGGGGGGGGGGGGGGGGGGTATTCGCCGCCGGCAAGAAAATTCAGAGATCCTGCGCCCAAACGATATCTTACGATATTCTGTCCACTGTATCACCTACATAAATATAAAAAAAAATGAAACGAGTAGGATAGAGGGGGGAGTGGGTATGCAGCGCTCAGAAAACTTCGGGTGGTGTTCTGACACCGACCCTCGCCCCCCCACACACACACCCTGGCTACTGGCTCGGTCACTCTGTGTGTGTCATGCAATGGTGACTTTCGGCCACATCGTGCCTAGCCGTGGAACACGACGAAAGCATACGCCGCCGCATAGGAGTCCTACATGTATAGTTCGAGTGCACTCACACAATCATCTGTGTTTCGGAGGGAACTCGCCGCCCACTTGGGACCCGGAGGACGGCGAACCTGCGTTCCCGGCGGCCGAGCGGTCCAGCCGACCGACAGTCGTGTACACACAGATAACAGCCAGAGTTAGCACATACCGATACACGGCCCATGGAGGACGAAAATAGCGCACGTGCGATCATCGAGCGACCTTCTGCGGCAGTGACGCGAAGCGCTGTTCTGCCTGCCTGCTTGCCTGCCAGCAAGAGCGTCGCAAGTGTGGGCAAGGGGGGGTAGGAGGGGGGGGGGGGCGGTTGACCCCCCCCCCCCCCCCCATTATCGCCAACGTCATCTAACTTTCCTAAGTGACTTACAGCGACAAGCATTCGATCTTCGTATTCTAGGCTACCACACCGCAAGAGATGCTTGTGTTTGTGATGTCCCACATACACAACAACCTGTGAATACAATTTGAAGAAATTCACATCGCATTGTTTAGTTAGACACATCAAGTATTCGATACACACAGACCTCACGCAGTGCACACGGAAAATCTCACGTGCCAACCATGCCCACTATATTTTTCGTAAATAACGTTGCAGTGATACGATTTGTCCGGTTTTTCTTTTCCTTTTTTTTTCTTTTTCTGCCTGCTATATCATTACTATAGGCGAAGAAAATGCAGTCTCCCCAGATGAAGCTGCGGCGCGATGGACGGTCGCGCTGCGCAGCTCAAACCTCCAAGATCAACTGTGGGCCATCCAGCAAGCCCGTGAGGCGGCGAGGAGACGGTCTCCGGTACTCCTGCCTGGGACCAGGCCACGAAAGTGCCGGAGTTCTTCATAAAGTTGTTACCACTACCACCATATCATAACTCACAATGCAGACAGGCCTGAGCCAGGATTGTGTATACTGTCAACAGTTCTTAATTAACTATCATACCTTGACTAAATAATACGCTCGATAAAAAAAAAAAGAAGACTTTCATTTACATCTACCGCTAGCTTTTCGGAGCTAATCCTGCAACAAATTTGTCTTCATTCTTGAGATGGGTAATAGAAAAACGGAATTCCTTAAGTCATGGTTTTCTCTTGTTGCAATACGTGTTGGCCACTCAATTACATTCTCATACAGACCTTCAATATGGCATAAACGGAACCAAGCGGTGCCTCTAGGCGACACGCTTAATTGGGCTAGTTTCAACGCGTTTCCTAACGTGTGCTCACCATTCCAGTCACAGAACCTGCGCTTTAATATGTTGGTAATATATTAACACTGCAGTAAATTAGTTAGCGGCATTCGCACGTGCGAGCTTTAATAAATGTCACGACTTGTAATCGCCGTAAGGGCGATAACTATTTTTGTTAGTTGGCATTAATTTCGGACCAAACATCTCTCATTTCGCGACTCATGAAGAGCAAAAAAATTATATAGCCGGCTTTAACGTCTTCACTGTGTTGCTAAATTGTTGAACTGTGGCCTACAGTCACTGAGAAAAGGTTCTGGGTGCCAGACTATATGTAGCAATACGCTGCGTGCTATCATGCGAGTGAAGCAAAGCACTGCAGTACTTGCGGCAAGGGCTCGCAGCTTCGTACGACAGTCAGATGTGGCACTGATTTTTTTTTTTTTGCTTTTTTGTCATTTATTCGCGTTGCGCTGCACACGTCGAGAGACCCCAAGTTTGTTTACCTCAATTCGCTATTCGCGCGTTGCAAAAGCCCGTCTCTACAACGCAAAAGTTGCAAAAGCCCCAGCCACCTATACATCTTTGCTATACGGACACACACAGAGTTGGTACGAATGCTATGGAAACCCACGTGACTCGGAGCACGTGACACGCCGCGCTCCGGTGAGTCTCCGGTGGAAGACTTGGTCGGTGTCGTTAAACTCGACCAAATAGCCACCCGAGAGCTGTAAAAACCTGCAACGCATGCACGGCCTATTTCGAGATAGCGTCATGAATCCCAACGCTGCAGATAGCGCTACACATACACCCTATGAAACAAACTACTCGGTGCTCGCACGCTTTCGTCGACCGGGTTGCCGATTCGCCCGTGTCGTTCCGAGGGTTGTGTGCAACTGAAACACGTTTTCACTATATACGGGTGGATGCGATATCGCGTGACACGAGATAAAAAAAAAAAAAAGAAAAAAAAAAAAAAGCTACGCGCGGTTTCACGCCGGCAACGGTCCTCGCGGGGATATCAGCCGCGTCGATCGGCGCAATTGCCGAGGTTATCAATGAAAGGCGCCTCCCCGGCCATCTAGAGTGGAGTGCAAACGGGGCAACGGTGTATACCTGACGTAATCCACGATTGCGGGGCGCTGCCTGTTGATGACCTCGAGTGGATGAAACAGCTACACGCCGTGCGCGATACGACCGTGCTATACGTAGCCCCGTACGCTGAAGTTTTTTAGGAGAAAACCCTTTTGTTTTTCGCTTTAGAAAGGTCAGCTCGCCTCTGTGTATAGTGACCGAATACGGTTCCTTTCCATCTAAAAAATGAGGTGTTTTTATATATCTTCATACTCAAAGCAGGGTCAGTGGCGGGACCCAGATGTCTGTAACGCGTTCAGCGTTCGCCGATGTTTCCTCGAATCACCCGCACACTTCCAACGATTCTCGAGCATTCGCGGAAGATTGAGAACGCAAGAATTGCGGGCAAGGCGGATTGGCAACGTTTCGCAACGCGACCGTTCAATCAGAGTCGCGTGGCCATTCTTTCATCACGTCCTGTTCGAAGCCGCGCTGATTGGACTCGGCCACAAAGGACGCGGGCAGTCAATTTTTTCGAAGCAAGGGCAGAGATTATTGTGTAAGAAATAAAAGAAAGCCGTCTCTGTGCCAGGGCCCTTTGATATTGCTCGCTTGCGCAGCAGCAATGAGTACTTCTTTGATGCGGCTATGGTGACTGCATTTGGTGCGGCTGGGTGGCTAGTGATACTGCTAGCAGCGCTAGTGCGTGGTAATGATAAAGAAACAGTTGCCTCCTCAAGCTGCTTTTAGCAGCTGGTCCATTTTTTGTCTTCTTTTTGTTGCAAAAGAAAAATAAGGTATTTGTATTGTATTGTTTTGTATTGTATTGTATTGTGTTGGGCTGGGTTGTATTGTATTGTATTGCATTGTATTGCATTGAACTGCATTGAATTATTGTATTGTATTGTACTGTACTGTATTGTATTGTATTTAAATATTGATCAACATTCTGAAACTCGCAAATGTTGACTATGTTAGTCGCGTTACTCTCCGTTTGTCCGCCGCGGTTCTACAGGGGTCACGGTGCTCGCTTACTGTCCCGATGGTCGCGTGTTCGATCCCGACCTCAGCGGTAACATTCCGATGGAAGCGAGATGCTAGAGAACCGCGCGTCTGTGCGATGTCAATGCAAGTTGAAGAACACCAGAAGGTCGAAGTTTCTTGAGCCCTCCACTATGCGTGCCTCATAGTGGTAACGTGGCTTTGTCGAGCAGAACCCCAAATATTACTATTATTACTCTCCGTTTACACTCTTCGGCGCCTTTCATTACTCCCTTGCGAAACTTAGCAGGCATTTGCGATTTCGACCTGTCCTGCGCGCTTTCCAGTAGTTTGAGTATTTATTGTACTATCAATTATTTTGTTAAGCGATGAGGAATTGCCAAAACGTACCAATAAAAGAACAGAGCAAATTAAGGCTGCTCTCATGAGATAAAGAAACTGAACATGCCTAGAAAAGGCCACCATTGTGGGGTGAAATTTCACTTTTTCATACTTGCGCGAGAATTCTCAGAGTTTGAATTGATCAACTGTATAAGCTCCTTCTCCAATCTGCTCTTTTAAAAAAACATGCAACACTTAAAATGCCTCAACAGGTCTAAACATTTGCCTTCGTCCGCGGCATTCACGGTCCTCCCAGGTTCAATCAATTCGATTAGGTACCTTCGTAATAAGGAACTCATTCGAGCTTTGGAGTGTGCGCGGCAAATGCGCAATCTGATTAAAAGCCACCCCGTGGATACAGTGGACAATGCTGGAATGCACGTAGTGCCGGCCAACTAGGCTTCTTTAACGTGTGACTAGACCTAAGTACACGGGCGGTTTTGCATTTCTTACCTCTTAAAATACGGTTGCCACCAGCAGCACGGTAGTTCAATCCATGACCTCGATTGCAGCAGTACATTACAGTCATTGTGCTACCGTGGCCTGTCTCTATCGTCCTGTGACCCTTTCACTATCACCCATGTCCTAGAATATTATACCTATTTCCAAACGTATTGCCTGTGTTCAGTACATAAGGAACACTGACGTCAGGGCTTTCAGCCGATCAATCAAACATTGCTTATTTCACTGCAAAGCTCTGGATGGTCTTCAGAGCTAAAAGCTGCTCTATGTAGATTGACTGGCTACCTGAAGACCCTTACATTGGCAGAGTACGACGTTCACAGCACAAATATACACAATATACATTTCACATACGTTATTGACACCGTAAAAGTTTCAGTAGGGATCACGCCAAGTAATAAACATAACATACATAGAGTTACAGCAGGATTAGCCTAAAACGTTTAATACATCAATGAATAGCTCAGTCATATAAATACAGTAACTGTATGCCGGAATGAACCAACCACCTGGGTAAGTGGGCGTACGAACCTATACGCACCAGCTCTCCTCGGTGCTGAATGGAATAAAACGGTCGAGTGATATTGCAGCTTCTAAACGGCGCGTTTTCACGCACCTGGTCATAGACTTCGCGTTACGTGCAAAATGGCGTTGCTAAACACACACGCGCGCAACTTTCCATTATGAGTATCAGAGGCAAGACCCGTGACAGAAAAATAAAGAAAAAAGAAACGCGAGCAAGCTATCGACACGAAGCCATGCCTCACGTTCTCCGCGAGTGGCTTTTTAGCGAGCCGTCTTGTAGTGCGCACCCGTGTATGTATAGTAGCCGGCACGTGACCGCTCGCGCCGTGCACGCTATCAAGTTTTATGATATGTGGCCCAACGGTATATGTGGCCCGTGCACCACGCTGCGGTTCCACTGATGGGAGCCGAGAACCGCGGCTTTCTGGCGCGCGGGTCACCCACTGCCTGGCTGACCAGGCGTGCTCAGTGCTTGCCGTGCAGCCGAAACGGCCTCGAGGTCTCGACCCACCGTCGCGCTCCGGCGAAACAAAAGGAGCGTTCCGTACGCGTTAGCTTCACGACAATAGCGGGGCGATCAGATCCTCGCGTTTCCCTTTCATTTCTTTTTTAATGGCACCGTAAAATGGACCGCCCCTGTCTTCCTCGCTCCCAACCATCTTCGTTATACACGAGACAGACTCTCTCTCTCTCTCTCACACACACACGCACGCAAACACACGCACACGCAAACACACACACACACTATCTCCCACACGCACACACACGCGCGCATGCGCACGCGCGCACATCTGCGTTGTACGCGGGACAGATTTAAGAGTGGCGTAGGAACCGAGACTGTGTCCTTTTGTCGTTACTGGAGTAAATATAACGGCGTGCAGTCGCTTTTAGATTAAAAGCCAGGCGTTATTGTTTCCTCCGCGCGTGTCGTGCTCTGCCGAGCAGAACGTTAGCTAACTGCCGCTGCGCGGCGGTAGTTCTTATTTTGCTTGCCTTGCCTGCTTACGGAGACGCGTCGTGATCAAAACTTCCTGGCTCTGGATTTCGTGCGAATGCTCCGACGTAACACAATTGTAGAACATGCAAAAAGTACGTTCATTAACTTCGCATATCTATACTAGTTTGTATTCCCCTATTTCGATGGCGACGAAATGCCAAAGGCCCGTGTACTTTGATTTAGCCGCACGTTGAAGACGTTCAGGCGGTCGAAATTTCCGGAGCCCCTCCCCAGTGCAGCGTCCCTCATAATCATATCATGGTTTTGGGATGTTAAACCCCAGCGATTATCATTATTACCACTCTGTTTCCCGCAGCATGCATTATATATATATATATATATATATATATATATATATATATATATATATATATATATATATATATATATATATATATATATATATATATATATATATATATATATAAACGCAATACTTAAAGTGTACAGCCTGCTTAGTTTAATACTCCTCCTTGGCAAAAAATTCAAATTTAAAATACAATAAAATTTAAAAATAAAAAAATTTAGAATGAGACGCATCCACAGTACACGCACATAAGAGCTCTGCGAAGTCGTGAACATAGCAACTGAGGTGCACCGTTAAAGTTACGTGAAATGCCGAGACAAGATCCACCGACGTGGATCAAGATAGATATGCGCAGTCTTATATGCCCTTTCGCTGAAACATTGAAACAGAATGCGACCCTCGAGAATGCGATAGCTCGCACGCACTCACGTATGTGCACGTGCTCGATCGTGAACAGTGGTGGGGGGGGGGGGGGGTCAGATTCCCCGCCCCCCGATATTTTAGGGGCGAAGCTCCTTAAGCCGTCGGTCGTGCGTCCTCGATGTATGTAGTAGGTAGTCACCTCTCGTTTTAGTTCTTGGAATGTCCGCTAGATGGCGGTACTTGTATATGAGGAATATATATAGGGGCGAAGCTCCTTATGGCATCACCTCGGCGGTCCTCGGTGATCCATGCATCCTAAGTAGCCAGTAGGCACTGGATTTCGACCTCCAAGGTAGTGTTTGTGTGAGATGTCTCCTGTGCGTGATTAAACAATAAAAAAATTCGCAACGTACATGTAAAATTAAAGTGGGCTGCGAGTCGCCATGACTCTCATCGACCCTTTAGTATAAATGCGCCCGATCTTACGTCGTTGATGATGTACTGCGCAGAATTTGCGGAAGATTACCGGTTTACCGACGCACCTCCGAAGCTTCGCCCACTCATCATCATTCACTCCGTGGATATGGTGCCGTCATCTCCAGTTCTCGTCTCGTTTCCGAGAGGGCGCTGTCCTATAGACATGCGTACAATATGGCGGTTGGGTGAAGGTACGCTAGATGGCGTTGGCGGTGCAGCTGCTCTTCGATTGCGCGGACCGCCGTACGAATGCGCTTGCCGGATCGTGCTGCTTGGCGGACTATGGACGACGACCGGTCGTTGAAGTTTGAATAAAATTTCACACACACTATCGCTTTGATTACTTCTGGGCGAAACCACTGAAGATTTCACGGTGTAACCATGATTGCTTCAGTCACCATAACTTTCATCGACCCTTTAGTATAAACGCGCCCGATCTCACGTCGGTGATGATGTACCGGGCAGAATTCACGGAAGATTCACGGTTTACCGATGAACCACCGCAGCTTCGCCCACTCATCATCATTCACTCCGTGGATATGCTGTGTTTTGTTTTTTTTTTCAATTGAGCATGTGTATATATACACGCGCAGGCACAAAGCCCCCCCCCCCCCCCCCCCCTTTCTTAAAAAATTTCTGGCTATGCTTCTGTGCACCCAACATATCGGGGCAGCTGTGGCGTAACGAAAGACTGCGCCTTAAAGGGGCCCTGCAAAACTTTTCCATGTAACCATGGAATGGCTTCATTAAAGTACTTTATTGCCTCACGAATGGACCGCCGCAAAAATTTTTAGAATCCGTCAACCAGGGCTGGGCAGTATCGCGAGAGTATTTCAGAGATACTTTTGAGTATCTGTATTTCTGTATCGAGATACATTTGAAAAATGTATTTGTATTTCTCTAGTGAAATACTGTTGTGATGTATCGATTGTATCGCGATACTATGCAGGTCACGAATATCTCGTTACATTCTTTTTTGCCGGCCATGAGCTGAGTTGGGTCTCCAAAAGGGGAATGAAGGTTTTCTTCTTTTTTGCCAAGACAAGCAAAGGCGCACCACTGGTCGGTGACATAGGAACGGCGACGATGGTTTCCCCTCAAGCACGGCATTGCCCATGTGGTAAGGCGAGCGACGCCGCTGACGGCAGAATCGCGGAGGAAGAACAGGATGAAGGGGACACACACAAGCGCTAACTTTCAACAATAGATTTATTTGAATCCGGATCACATTTATGCATTACACCAACAATCACGCATGCGCAGATACAGTTCCAATGAGAAAATCAAGCTCTTTTTCTGTCAGAGATAGTGACAGGGTACTAACACAATCGTCACCCAGCCTATGAATAGTTGCCATTTCTACGATTAACGGTTCCCGTAGTCGGGCGGAAGTGACTACAAAATGGCTATCTTGGTCGTGCTTTCAGCCACCCCTCCAATTATGTACTTTGTACCCCCCCCCCCCCCCCCTAGGTAATCTCTCAATGGCGCTGAGGGTTCTGTATGAATGAATAAATAAACTGCAAGTTTCAATGCGCTGCAACTTTATTTACAGCATTATGGTGCACTTAATAAATGTTTTTGCCGAGTATAAGCAACCCCAAATTAAAATAAAAAGTATTCCGGTATCTGTATTCCGGAATACTTTTTTCGTCTTTTTCCAAAAGTATATCCGAAATATCCCGTTACGTCAAAGGCAAATATATCTCAGTATCTATTGTAGGCTTCCAACGCATGTATTTCGATATCTGTATTGCGGAATACTTTTCCGAGTATCTCTGCCCAGCCCTGCCGTCAACTACGAACGGAGTTAAAGAGATTTGTCGCACGTTGTAAGTGCTTTCTCTCTTACCTCGTCCCGACGAACGCACTGGAAGTTAAGCCGGGAGGGATTACACAGGGGAAAGAAGTTACGTCAAGCGCGCGTCATGAACTTGAGCATTTTTCTTTTTTTTTTTTCGCACGTGCGGCTTACTTTCAGTGTCACGAGCGCTGGCACGTGGCGCTCTCCCGTGGCGGCCTCGGTAACTATGCAGCTCACGATGCTCAAGTCAGCCAATGGCCGTGAATTTTGGGTATATGGCGCGTACATCTGGGTATGTGACATTTGTTGAAAGAAGAGCGAGCGATTTCTAGATGACCTTGAAAATTAATTAATAAAAATTAAGCCGAAATTTTCATGCAAATAAGAACGCTGAAGCCTATCTGAGACAATGACTCCCCCGCCTTGCCCCCCTGCCCACCTCCACACCAAATACGCCATATCCACGAAGTGAACGATGATGAGTGGGCGAAGCTCGATCGTTTTAAGCCATGGCAGAAAGAGAATGTGTCGTCTGGAACGCGCTTTTACTTCATGGTCATCAGCGTCATCGTCATCGTTATCACGTGTAGTGGGTACATTCCACTATACTGGAACGCGCTTATTCTTCATGGTCATCAGGCGTCATCGTCATCTTTATCACGTGTAGTGGGTAAATTCCACTATACTGGAACGCGCTTATACTTCATCGTTATCACGTGTAATGGGTACATTCCACTATACTGTGTCATCGTCATCTTTATCACGTGGAGTGGGTACATTCCACTATACGTGGCTATCTACCTACCTACCTACCTCCCTACCTACCTACCTACCTACCTACCTACCTACCTACTACTACTACTACTACTACTACAGAGGAGGGACAGACCCACACCCTAAGGAGCTTCGCCCCTAAAAGTGTAAAGTGAATGCACTCCTGAAATAGCGCATAACGGCGTTGAAAGAGCGTAACAAAGATGCTTGAGAATTAGCTTAGTTTGGCGACCGGATCCAGGACGATAGGCGCAACAACGTTCAGAGCGTAAAAGACAGCAGGGCCTCTCAGGCAGGAAAACGGGACCAGGCTCTATTGTTGCTGACACTGTACTAAGACAATACGCAGCTCGCTGGGCCGTGTGAAGGGCAGGTGACCGGGGAGCATTTAAAATCACGCAAAAGGTGTCGAAGGAAGACAAGTGCAGCCGACGACAGCGTGTAATGAGGTGGTGCGTGATAAAATTATGAAATTTATAAGGTTTAGGCGGGAGCAACCGCAAGAGTCATTCGTCCTGAAGTTGACATCAGAATAGACCTGTGACGATTACTTCCGATGACCCCCGTTCGTTCGATGTAAGCTTCGAAAATTCTTCCAATGCGATGCGTCCAAGAAATCTATACAAGAGGTACAGAGTATACATCTGAAAGCGCTTTGTAGTTATACTAAGGCCCATCTGAAACGTTAAAGCAGCACATCTAAAAGTAAATGACCTAACAGAAAACGCGTCGATGTTTGCGTTTGATTCAGAACAATTGGACGGTGGAACACTCCTGCAAGTTATGTGTCTCTATATATATATATTGATTCCTTCAGGTACATGTTGTCACGGATGGGCAAAGTTCCAAGATGACAGCGATCAATTCGTCGCTGTGATTACACAATCACCATTAAAGTCGTCTACGACTATATAAGGAACGATACTGCAGCTACATGCGTTACGAATAGCCGAAGCCTCCCGAGTCCCGAGAGAAGAAAAATTTGGTTGTACCAGTTCGACGAACCAGAGACGCAAACGGCATAACCGGGCCATTCTATATCCATCTAACGCAACTCTTTTCTCTCTCCGAGCACGCTCTCTGCACACAGCCCGGCGAGATAGAAGAAACGTTTCCATAAGCAGGCTCTTGTTTCTTCGCGATGAGGGAGCTCTACACTCCGTGCGCTCCAAGCATGCGACATAAGGTCGTAAAGCGTCGTCTCTGCGCCACCACGCTCTTATTCTAATACGCCTAGGCTGTATAGTGCGTATACGTCTACGGGGCAACCAAATCCGGCCGCTGTTCCGGGTCACAGGATCGAGACAAACACTCAAACAAGCAGCTTCTCGCGTACATATAAGCAACGGCGAAGCGACAATCTGATCGAAGCAAGTATATAGAAGGAACGTGTGGCGCTGCATGCTCCTATGTATGGGGTAAGGGGGTGGACATTGCACGTCTGGCTAGGACAAACAGCGATCGCTAGAGCGGATGGTAGAGGTGAAAGTGTAGAGAACGGGGGAAAGGCAGAGTTGGCTGAGGAGGGGGGCGCTGTAGTATGTTACGAGTACAGGAGGCCAACCGTAGTGGAGAGAGAGAAAGAGAGGAGTGGTGTAGGGGGGGGGGGGGGGAGGGGCTATCTCTGAGTGAAAAAGAAAAAAGGACAAAGCAAAAGATGCATGGCAAAGAACGCAGTAAGTCTACGCCGAAGAGCGGCGTGGACACAACGGCAGGAAAAACAAATACAGAAACAAGCAAAAAGCAAGAGCAGCTATACTAGAAGTGGCGGAGCGGGCATTGGAGCGCCGCGCGAGACGGCAATGCCGTGTGAGTAAAAGTGGCAGTAACAGTAAAACGGCCGCCCGTTTCGGTCGGCGGAGCGTGTCTATCAAATGCGTTTCCTTGTAAAATACGAGGGATAATAATAATGGTAATGGCCTTAAACGAACGCTCCTCTCCCGACCCCCGCACAAGCCTTCCCTTTGGAAGGGGCCAGTCACGAACGACAAAACAACGACCCGGAGATGCGGGATAAAGAAAAAAATAAAAGTAAAAAGGGAGAGGAGGAAAGAGAGTGCATGTGTTGTGAGAAAGATAAGGACATTGGTTTTGATCGAGCAAGGTTTTATGTACTTAACTGCGACTTCAGTTTATGGCACTAATAAGAACAAAGGGAAAAGCAAACAAACATAGCGAAGAGGTTTGGTGAAGTTGGATGCGTTCCTGGCTGCGCTGTATGTATGTCTATGGTCACCGAAGATGGTAGTGGTTGAGGGAAGGGTTCAGTGTGCCTGTTATGTACACGCGTTGGCCTGATCACTCGCCCAGTCCGCGATGCTTTTCGGCCATAACCGGCACGAAATGCAACATGCCACGATTACGATAAAGAGTGATAGAAAGAATACAGGCGAAATATAGAACAGCAGTACCAGCAGTATATGTGAACGAACCGGAATGACTTTTGTCTCTTTACGGCTGTGAAAAGGGACGATACTGGAGAAGATGAGGGAAAACGGCCGTCTCTCGGGAGACATCAAAAGCGCCTGTCGTCCGTAGTACTTCTACATTTATGACTCAGCTTTTTCGATGAAAGGTGTCCGAAGGGGTCAACGCTTTTTTGGCCGGTTCAGTACTGGTCTTGAATAGACGCGACGTAGAAGTCTGCTAGAGAGAGTTTCACGTTTCCTTCCATAGGGGCACTCAAGTCGGTCGATACGTAAGCACTCGCGTGCCTAAATTTGTTCCGTGATACTGTGAAGAAGAGAAAAGAAAGAAGAAAAGACGGGTAATAGCCACGCCATTGTGGGTACTCTGAGATAGGACCTCGTCCGTTTGATGTGGCTTCCTTCGCTAACGACAAAACAAACAACCGTGTGTATTACCAGACCACAAAGCTAATGAAATCATGGTACTATTATTTACCGTTTAATTAAACTATGGTTGACATCTATCCGATAACGGGAAATGAAATTGGCCTGAGACATCATTCCCCGAATCGTGGGGCCGACTGTCCATATCTTCCGCACACACAGGAAGGATGGATAGGTGGGCGGAGTGGTAAATGGATAGGTTGATGGTTTGGTGGACGGCTGGACGGACGGACGGACTGACTGATTGATTGATTAATTGATTGATTGATTGATTGGTTGACCGACTGACCGACCAACCGACCGACCGACCGACCGACCGACCGACCGACCGACCGACCGACCGACCGACCGACCGACCGACCGACCGACTGACCGACCAACAGACTGGGCCTATTGTCCATATCTTCCGCACAAGCAGGATGGATGGATGGATAGGTGGGCGGAGTGGTAGATGGATTGGTGGATGGTTGGTGGACGGCCGGACGGATGGACGGAAGGATTGATTGACCGACCGACCGACCGGCTGACTGACTGACTCCTATGTATAGAGTAACCACCGACCGACCGACCGGCCAACTGGACGGACGGACGGATTATTTTTACACAGCTTCAAAAACCAATCGTCTCAAAACGTCCAGTCATTTGCTTTTGTCGTAACGTACTCGGTGAAAATAGATTCTTTGTAACCTGGACCCCCCGTCGACGCAGTAGCTATTGAGTTACTGTTGGTTCGGCTGAAAGAACTAGGCGTAGAAATAAAATCGTTAGCTAAAGTGTTCATTGAAGAAGTAGTTTAGGTAGTCTCTTGGATAGATAATTAAAAAAATGAAAACGGTCACTTACACCCTGTAAGCACAGAAGCAGTGTCCATCATAAGCGAACATAGGAAGGTGACGTTCTCTGGGAACGTAGTACCCAAGCATTGGGCTGAGAATGAGTATACTTACCACGCGTTATACTTAAGTAACAAATTAAGAGTATCATCGGACAGTAGAATGTATATAGCTTCGCTGCACATAGAGCTATGAATTAGGTACACGTACAACAGTTGAATACAGTAGTTTACCGTACTCTTCGTCTGAGATGAGGATAAAGGAAAGAGTGACGCCACTATCTGTGCCCATGCGTACCGTGCACCTAAAGTGCGCCGCTCCTTCCGCGCTCGTGGCGGCGCGCACTCGCTGGCGCAGGCTGCACCTGCATGCGCTTACTTCAAGCGTGCGTTAGGCGTGTAGCGTGACCCGATCGACACGCGCAGTACCTAACAGACAATAACAATGCAGGGTAGATGAACGAAGCATGATTCGTTGCTGCCCATGCTACGTCACGTGGTAACCTGTGTTCTGGATATTCGATACATCTCGTCGTCGAGGTTAAAGGAGAGAAATGCGGTGGTGCTACAGTGCTAAGGTTGCGATACGCGCAGGTTCTACAACGCTTGCAAGGGCAACATTGTTCCACTGCTTAACCACTGAATTAAGCCTGGCCAGATGACTTATCGCCCTGAAAGGGATAACGAATGAGGAAAGAAAATAAAAATAGATAAAACCGCCCGAGCACTCCGTACGGATGGTTAAGCAGTGAATCTGAAACGTGCGGCCCAGGTGTTTGTCACTGGTTTCTTCCCGAAGAGCGTTGAAGTCTTTTTCAAATATTGGTTACGTCTGTTCAGAAATCTTAATTAGTGTTGGCCGCCCGTGCGTTCCCTTCTTAATTTTTAGCGGACCAGTGGCGAGTAATGTGGCTTTGCCCAATTTCTGTGGCACCTATGTGCTAGGAGTTTTCGCGTACATGGCACGGACGAGTTTTGGCTTGGCCAAGTCTTACACAGCTTCAATGTAGAAAACGGATGGAATAAAGAGAATCCCGCAATAATTCAAACGAGCAAGCAGCGAGTCGGGCATGCTTGCAAGAGCAGCAATCTGACTGATGGAGCCGTCTGGGACTGCTGTTATGACGAGGTGAGCTTAACTCATGAAACCCTAGGGCTGACCCCGATGCTGAAGCGGCGCCGGCAGCGAGCGCATCACAGACAAAACTGCCACTGCCGCATACGCGCCACGCTTTGTGTTTCGTCTGATGCGGTCGCACGTTGCGGTGCTCATAACACGTGCCGCCTTCTGTATGGCGTCCGCAAGGCACCCCGTCCCGCTCTCCTGAACATCCGCCCCAGCCACAAACGGCTCTCTCCGTTGTAAATTGCGTTATGAACGAAACAATGCGTGCTTCCAGAGCGTAGCGTGCACTGTGTGTGCGGGACATACCGCGCCATGCAGTGAGCAACCTCGGGTTGCAAACGATGAACCGGAAACCGAGAACTATTTCCGGAAGAGCCTGGGAAATCAGCGGCCATGGTGAAAAAGAGTCGCTTTGCTTAGACGTAGTTCGGAGAACGGAGTTCGCTCGGTCTCTGCCTCTGAACCGGTTCTTGTTTTATTTGTGTGTATGCGCAAACGAAAGCACACACAGTCATATACACACGTACAAACAATTCAACAACAAATACTTCAGCTAGGATAGTTCATTTTTAACAAAACCACTTTTAAGCAGTTTAGTATTTAAATAAATGCTAACCGGAAACATGGAGAGAGGTTTATCTGTAGAAATGGCTCAGCCATAGTATGCCTAGGCCTGCTGCTCTGCACCCGAGAAGAGGAAGGGGGGAAGAAAAAGAATAATGAATGACTATGCCAAATTAGGGAGGTGAGTCTATACAATCCCGTAACGATTGAGCATCCAGCCCAGTGGCTTGCAGGAAGGCTATAACCACTCTTACGTGTCACCAGTTGCACTGTTGGCGTCACGAGAAGGACCAACAGAACCTCATCAGGTAATGGCCTATTATGACATAGTTCAACAGAGTAAAACGAGAAGTTTGACTTTGAGCAAAGTGGCAACTATGTGAAGACAGTGGACAATACACCAATGGCCAATATTCAATCCGTGTTTTTTTTTTCTCTCCGCGCTAATGTTTCTTGATTAGGTGACGTAAAGAGAGGAATAAATAAATGGTCCGTGCGAAAGCCGGCTAATTGCCGCCGCCATAACGACCCACAGGCACGTACAATCTCATCACATCTTTTTCCCGTCATATGGTACTTTCTTTCTTTCTTTCTTTCTTTTACATATTAGATGCGAAGCAGCTATTTGACTAGGCTGTGTAACGCTGTCCCTCCGTGCGTACGAACGCGCCGCAACGCTCCCCTCGCAGTGCGCGCTGACGTCACTCTCTCCCTCGCCTGCCGCGCGCTCGCCGGAGCGCCCGCAGCTGCCGCCTGACGCACGCCTAACGTACGCGTTGAAACATGTCTGTACGTGTCACCTCTCTCTCTCGCTTCACCCTCTCCACCGCTCCCATGCGCAACGCTGCTGCTTCGCATCCCATCAGGGTTCCCTTTGGGAAGATGGTGTAAATTTTTGCCGATCACTGCTCTCATTGGCTAAGTCTACCGTCAGAGGAGGCTTCTGTGCAAACCCAGATGTGATTGGATTCGTCTTCTACAGTTTCCATGTTTTAGGGGAGATGCTACTCGAGGACACTGTTCTTTAACATTCACCTTAGAGCAATGAAATTAGTGCTGTTTATAGAGTTTTTTACGCTGAGTGCAAATATATAATTAGTTTTCTTGGAAGTTGCATACGTTGTGTCCTGCAATATGACAACGTGTAAAACATCCCCCCCCCCCCCCCCCCGCCCATTTTTTTTTTGTCCATAGTTAAAAGCGCCTGTTGCTCTTCACTTAAGCTGTGTGGCGGAACCGATTGCTTAGGCAGATGTCAGCGAACGGGTTCAGTGTTACTTTAAAGTGAGGATTCCTTCACTTGAGTTTCTTTTTTTATTCTTATCTACTGTTTATGAGTAGTAGATTCCGCGGGGATAACGTAGGCGAACCATCGCTTTGACCACCAATGAATGCGCGATAAAAGCTATCATCGTAACCGAATCGCAGCATGAATATACTCTAATGCTAGAATGAATCTATGTGAAATGGACTTAAAATATGCCGAAATTTTCCACACATCAATGAAGACTACAAAAACAGGAAACATGCTTTCTATTTGTAAAGAATTCCATGCCCCCCTAAAGCAAGAACATTTCTTGCTGACCGAAAGCATTGCGAAACGACTGCTTCGCCGTTATTAACAATGAGTATTGAGAATCCTGATGAAGCCTAAGCACGAGATACTGTAGATGTGAATTTAATTCATGATAGACAGCAGTGGCGTAGCCAAGGGGGCAAGGATTGGGCTGTTCAACCCCCCCCCCCCCCCTCCCGAAATATTTCAGATTTGCTTGTGTATACTATATACACGCACACCTACAAACGCACGCACGAACATACATAAAGTATGGTTGAACCCTTCCCCCCCCCCCCCCCCCCCCGCCCCCCCCGAAAAGAATTTCTGGCTACGCCCCTGATAGACAGGTAGTTCTTCAAAAAACTGCTCTAGCTTGCTACTGCACTTACTAATGAAAACAATTAAGAAAGCCAGAGACTAATCTTAACAAAACTAAAATCTCAAAATTGAACGAGAAAAACAAAAGAATCTGCGGTCATAATATAAAGAACACTGGACAAGTACGCAAAGTGAATGAACTCTCCAGATAGATGAAAGCACGTGTCAGGCAATGAACTGAAACACGCCCTTCGTGAGAGACGAATGCGAACATATTTGCTAATGTCGTGGTTTCATTGAACCAGCACAATAGTGTAGCTCAGATCAATGTTGAAGCAATAAAGACTGATTGCGCAAAAACATCGGACATGCGCCTGTGTTTGCGTCGTCTTTATACGTGCGCGTGAATGTGTCCTTTGTGCACTGCTTCATCAATATCCTGACCGCACGGTAGCAGCTGTTTTACCAGGCGCTTACGGGCACATCGCACAAGTACGTTACGAAACGCCTCGCTTCTGTCGCGGAACTGCGACCTATTATTTTGTTTGTATAATTCGTGAAGAGCTTTACGCACTGTTTGGCTTTCTGACTTGCGACATCGCAATAAGGTTTACAAACGTGGCTGAGCTGCTGTTCGGGGACGAGGTTATTATTCGCTGCCGCATTTGTTGTCATTCGTGTACTGGGTGCTACACAGCCATCGGCGAGCTAGTCTCTGCATAGGCAGAGCTCGCCTGTATGCAGAGGTTCTGAACTCGAATCATGGGTATTGGACAATAAAGTTCTGCAAACTCACTGCTTCGATTTGTTACCCGAATATGGGCCAGTGCTCGTTAGCGTATTCGATATCTGTACGTGCCTTACATCGGGCCAGCACGTTCGGACTTCGCGAATGTTACGTGCAGTGTGAGTTGTTACACTGAGTATCTGCTGAACAGCCATGGTTTAACCTGGGCGAACACCGCGCTTGAAGAGATGTAGACCCTGCTGTTTGAAAAGAATAATGAGATCCCGCGGAGCTCATGACGAATGGCGTGGTCATTCGACAGGCTATATGGCACGTGTATGGCATTAAACATGCTTCAATAAGCACGCGAATGGGATAAACGTGGGGGGCTGCGTATTTGGTCGATTTCGTTTAACTCTCCGTCGAGAACAGTTTGGCTTTGACCGGCCCGCCTGTTCGCGCTCGTGTCGTTTCCAGACATAATCAACCAGCACCATAACCTTCGCTATCTCCCAGGTCCTCGTGGTCTGGCAACTGGTCAATCATATAGATTGATAAGACGCACTCGCGAAATTAACCCCGGCAACAGCATGCGAGGAACGGGTGACGGCTCAGTCGGTGATTGATATTATTAGCCAAATTGAATGGCATCCTACGAAAGCCATTGAACGTACCAGGTGCGCCGCGCGCGTGTATTCTGCCTTATAGTTTATTATACTATACCGTCAAGCACGCTATAGTCTGCGTTTCGTGATCGTGCAATATAGGCCGCCGCTTCGGTGGTCCTCCATTATCAGGGGCCAAAAAGTACACAGCGTCGGTGAAACGATCTTAAATATTACTGCAAGAGCCCGCTTATAAGAGACAACGTCACAAAAGATAGAGAAATAAAATAAAATCGAAGACTGAGAGAATTGAGGTCACGCACGCTGCGGCAGACGTCGCAGCGGCTTGGTCCAGGTTCGAAGCAGATATGATTTTGCCCCACATCATTTCTGTTTGTGTGTGCGTGTGTGACTCTACACGGTGCGTTCTCGATGCACAAGGGCCAGGCTTGCTTCTTCGATTGGTCACCGGTGCACGGGGCGGCCCGGGGTTAAAAATGAGCCTATTGATTCTTAACTGTCGGTGGCCGACATCGACCGTCCAGCAGCGAGCAGGCCTGTAGAACAAAGAGTGCGCGACCGGCCAATTCTGCTACGTCGCTTCTCGTTTGTTAGCCCCCCCCCCCCCCCTCCCCAATTCCCTTTACACAGACACACACGCACCGCACGCGTTCCGTATGCGCATTGTTTGCACTGGGCATAAAATAAAAATAAAAATGCGAGGCACGGCCGGGCAGGACACTGCGAGCGGCCGGATAGTGAATACGGAGTCTCCCCTGTGCTGAGCGCGTAAACACCGCTCTGCGGACGGCGATACGCACGGAGTTCCTTGTCGATGCACAATGCGGTCTCCGTTTGCACGGTGGTTTATATACCCGCCCACCTCTTCTTTTGCTTCCCCGCTGTATATGAACAGTAGCGCGTACCCCTTTCTTTAGCGCTTTGTAACTGTACTCATATCTGACTGGCGAGAAATAAAGGGCGGGTCGGTGTAAGTGGAGTGGTTTATAACAAAGTTTCCTCGCTTTCTGTGTCATCTGGTGTATATTTAATTATATATGGGCAGCCGGCGGCCATTGACGATGCTCGTAGTGCACGCGGTACAGTCGCGATAATTGTGTCAGGTGATACAGAGGCCACCGCTGCGACAGCAGCCTCCGAGCGGACTGTGCTTCTGGTGAGCGGATTGCACACTCGCGACGAGTTGCGACGATTAAATTTTTAGGGTCGGAGCACGCGTTCTGTGATGCGTTATAGGCGCTCGAACAAATTTTCCAGGATTAAGAATGTCTGTTTATGTTTGTTATATAACGGTCGGTTAGGTTGGACCTCATGCACCACTCGAGATACGGCTGTTGAAAGCATAAAGAAAAGCTGTGTGTGTTATCACAAACGCTACGCGCTGTAGTTGAAAAACCGAAGAAGGTTAAAGACAAAAGAAACTTCCTATAGGTTATCCAGATTCGCCGCCTTGCGGCAATTTATATATGCCTAGAACATTGAAGGTAAACAAGGGCTTTTTTTAGATACACCAATATGTTTGTGTAAGGTAAGAAACTGTGTGTGCGTGCGTGCTTGTGTGTGTGTGTGTGCGTGTGTGTGTGTGTGTGTGTGTGTGTGTGTGTGTGTGTGTGTGTGTGTGTGTGTGTGTGTGTTTGTGTGTGTGTGTGCGTGTGCGCGCGCGCGTGTGTGTGTGTGTGCGCGTGTGTGCGTGCGCGTGTGTGCGTGCGTGCGTGTGCGTGCGCGCGTGTGTGTGTGTGCGCGTGCGTGCGTGCGTGCGTTCGTGTGTGTGCGTGCGTGTGTGTGTGTGTGTGTGTGTGTGTGTGTGTGTGTGTGTGTGTGTGTGTGTGTGTGTGTGTGTGTGTGTGTGTGTGTGTGTGTGTGTGTGTGTGTGTGTGTGTGTGTGTGTGTGTGTGTGTGTGTGTGTGTGTGTGTGTGTGTGTGCTGACGTCAGCAGCGAAGCGAGGACGATGTACAGCATGACATCGAAGGCCATGGCACGGCGACTCATTTATTGTACTCTGCCTCCCGAATAACCGTTACTACCTGTTCTATTATGGGTTAGGCTAACCCCGAAGGCACAACACTACGGTGGAAACTCGTGCGCGCTCTCGCTTCTATCGAGGCAGCTCGTTGCTGCGCAATTCACGAATAATGCTGGCGAGTTCAACAATTACTCGCCCGTTTCAATAATTATACTGCGTCTGTGTGGGATGCGCACGTGGCTTATGTATGTCACAGCTTCCAAAAGTAAATGATGACCTTCCCCGTGACGATCCGTCACCACCACACAAAACAACGAAACGTCAAAGGCCCAACAGATCGGAAATGACAAGGACAAAGGAGAGGCCCGAACCAACTTGCCCGAAGAATTTCTCTTCAAATGAAACCGTAGTGCACCGTATTTTAATGCATATTTATTAAAATACGGTGCACATGGCATTGTCACCGTGTTTTAATGCGTCCGCACAATGCGTGTCCTTCCTTCCTCTGCTTATCTGTCTCTATTCTTCCGTGTATGACCTTTCCCGAGTGCAAGGTAGCAAACCTGACGTACGTCTGGCTAACCTCGCTGTCTTTTCTTGCTACTCTCTCTTTCTCTCTCTCTTGCCGTGGGATTCATTGCCGGGGAGCGCATTTAGCATAGTATGAATCTATAGCTGCTTGCAGGGGCAAAAAGTGACGAGAATTGCCTTTTAGAACGAACGTATACTTGCTAATCTATCCTGGCTGCCTGGTCAACGCTTTCTTGAGGAGGCACTGGCCGGGCAAACGCCGCTGTTTATTTCGTGACGCAAAGTGACGCCACTGCTGTCTGATTCACATCCAGTCGTGCACGCGACGCGATCGCCAACTTGGCGCGCCAGCGACAGCATTGTTCCACGCTTGTCCGGCGACACCGCATCGCTCCTCGCGGCTATTGACACCGCCGGGCGCGCATGCATGCCGATATGGGCTCTCTCTCGATCGTCCACGGGAGGCAAGGGGCAGGGCTGTGGGGGGGAGGACACGCGCTCCTGTTTCCCGAACGCGTTTCCCAGGCCTCCGAGGCACGCAACCGTCTGGCGCATGGTCATGTTTCACCGGCGGCGCAGCCCGTGCCTCACCACTGCGCTTTGAACCGCGCCGCGCTCGCTGTGTGGTTATGCCAACGTGCGTCCGCGCGTGCAGCGAGTGCCGCCGTGGCCACTCGACACTTCCGCGAGGAGCCCGTGTGTCAGCAGACACCCGTCTGATGCAGCCGTCGCGACTTGAACCCGAGAAGCGCGCCCATGCGCGCGAAGGAACGCACGTGAGAGAGAACGTGTATCGTTCTTCTGGCCCCGTCGTACTTCCTCGCGAGGTCATTGTTCTCTCGTGCGTTCATTGTGAGAACGAGGCAGCTGCATGCATGGGCCGTGAGCTCGAGAGAAAGCTATGCGGGTCTAAAGTCCCGCGAGTTCCAGACTACTCCAGACGCGAGTATTAGTTAGCAGCGGGTTTGTTACACACGTGGGCGATTATACCAACCATCCTTGTGCACGCGCCTCGGTGTTCGTATTCGACGTCGGCCACATTTGCGAGGAATTTCGCCGTCTGTTCTGTTTTAACTGGCTTGCTGTAGAGAGGCTGAGGTTTATATGACCTGGGCTACCTTATTTCTATACGTTCTGCAGCGCTAAAAAATAATAAAAATAAAAGGAAAAGAAAGAAAGGTAAAGGTTAGCCGAAAACAAAAATGAACAAGAAAAAACATACAGAAAACTGAAATACACAAAGAGAGTAGCATGACAATGTACAGTTCGCTTGCCCGAATTCACTTTGCAACAGAACATTCACACGTACACATTTCTATCCAAGTTATACCCGCAATACTCGGACTAACGCATGACTTCGTGTAAAGCTCACATAGCTGCTCATCAGAAGCGCTTATTTAGTCCAGAATCTACTGAGAAGTATTTTATTCGTCCTATTGTCAGTCGAATGAAATGTAAATATGTGCTATACTGGACACATTTAGCTGCATGGTTAGACTAGCAATGCGTCTGGTTAACCTCCTGCCTTCTCGCTTTTGTATTCCTTCCTTCCTTCTTCACAGATGGATGATCAGAAAAGGAGGCTTAGAAGAGGTGGCGACTGGGAGAGACATTTACGTAATCATATGCTTCTCCAGATCCCTGTTAGGCCTGTTCCCATCTTACCTTCAATCGCTACCTTTGTCGCCCAATAATTCAAGGAAAGTAAGGGTGGATACGTGAGTTAACGCTTGTAAAATGAGGCGTTAAACCCCACAACCACTCGACCAACCAGCCTTGTCGTGCGTGTGCTTGTTCAGCGGGTGGCAACGCATGGCTGTGACAATGCGAACGATATTCGGGAGAGCGATTGCTGGCTTCACTTGACAGGCTAAGCCCTTCTTAAGAAAAATATCTAACAGCACGAAAATTACGGAACCCACGGAAAGACGCACACGGACAGTTAGGGGGGCTCCGTCTTTTTTGCGCTGTTTAATGTTTCTTACGTATGAGCCAACTTGCCGAAGCGTCCGTTTCAGCTAAGCCCTTCTGTCGCGACAACACCACGCCGCCCCCCGCAACAGCTGTCGCAATTTGGATCTGCTTGCCGGTGGCAGTCTGTGCTGTGTGCCAGTAGGCAGCGCTGTCCCAGTGACTTCCAGCTCGTTGCATTAAGCAAGCACGGCATGGGAAAGCGAGTGGGTGCGGCATCACACCACGCGGCTGCCGATTCCATTGACAATAACAGCAGCGTCAGTTATCAGCGCACCATACGCACGAGCACACGCGCTGCCTTCGCTTCGGGACAACACGACAGGCGCCGGAAAGCGCGACAGGATCTCGTCGATACGCGCGTGGGTGTCCACTTAAGCGCTTAAGCTGCGCCTATAAATCAGCGCATCGGGCTTGCGGAGTGGCCTCATGACGTCACCAACAGCTAGAGGAAGTTGTGTCTCAGATCTAGTTTCAAGAGCGGCATCTAACCGACAGCGATACACGAAGACATTCAAACTACCTGCGGACATGGCGTAATAATTTGGGTTTTACGTCTTAAAAGCGCGATATGATTATGAGAGGCGCCCTAGTGGAGGGCTCCGGAAATTTCGACCGTCTGGTGTTTTTTAATGTGCACTGACATCGCGCAGTACGCAGGTCTCTAGCATTTTGCTTCCATCGAAATGCGACTGCCGCGGCCGGGATCGAAGCCGCGACCTTCGAGTCAGTAGTCAAGCACCACAACAACTAGACCACCGCCACGAGTATAGGCAGGGGGCTTTACTGGGACAGCTTAAGGAAGAAATTAAGCAAGGTTCAAAAATAGGCGTATATAACCGGACCTTCAGATTCTTACCAGAAAATCACAACGGCTGTAGGCAATTGATGTCGAACGGCGGCAAAAAGTCAATCTATACAATCGCTAACGAAGTTCGTGATTGTTGAAGGGTTGCCAGAGCAGCCACACCCCTATCAGCACAAAAAGAGTATACCACAACTCTACCAATCAATCTCGTAAAGGCGAAAGCCAGTTGGATACCATCGATGTTAATTTAACTCGTCACGGGGCTTCGCATGAACAACGGAAAATCGACAAGACGGAGCCATGGTATAATTGAGCCTTTTTTACAGACCATCACCCATTACTGCATTGCGACGAAAACACGCTATTCGCTGTTCTCCGCTACAGCAACGCGATCCACGCGAACACCCGGATAAGTTTGGAAGGAGGGGTGAATGAAGGACTGGCTTCATTTAGACATAATTAGCGCAGGCGCCACACTTCTTCAAACGAGCGGATCGATAGACGAGGCGCATATCATCATCGTTAGTATATATTCGCTGTTTTCGAAGTCGAGCCAATTTACGTCCTCGTTACTTCATTTTTTTTTTAATAACTATTTCGAGTAGCGAGATGCGAAGAGAAGGAAAAGGTCGGGCTGCCCATCGCAATAGTACGGGTAATTTTTCACGGCATGGGCCGCGTCGCATTTATTCCCTGCAATTTTTCACCCCATTTAATCCGCCGCGTTGCTCGAACAGCAATTGAGCTTCCCTGCGGTTTGAGCGCAAGCGAGAGCGCCGGCGCTGCCAGCGTTTCCAGCGTCGGCAGCGTCGTCGCCGGCGCTCGAGAGGCAACGCTAAACCACAGCCAGCCGGTTTGTCGGAGAAGCGACCTAAATTCAGTTCACTTGATTCGTACACACAAAAGCGAAGCGCGCCGGCTGTACGGATGCAGAGAAGGCGGCCACCACTCGAATTTCCGGAACTGCAGGGCGCGCAGTACCACATATATCTGGCCGTTTTGTTGAGAGCGAAAGAGAACGGGCATTTCTGGAAACAGAAAGAGTGGAAAATATAAAAAGTAAGGATGATGAAATATACGTTCGATAACAGCACAGTGCCGCTCGTTCCAGCCACAACAACAATTTCCTGGGCACCGTTAGCTTATAATTTCCTTTTGATCCCCGAATATTGAAACTCAAAGGCCCGTGCATCGTAAATTGTGTTTTCGGACCGGCTCGATTGTACGGTTCTGTGCGCGCGCTGAATAAATAAACATTTACGATAGATTTTATCGACCGTACAAAAAAAAAAAAATATGGAGGAGTAGCTATAACTTGGACTGCTTTCGGCTTGAACGCCAACTTGAGATGACGGTGAAGTAAATAAAAGAAATGAATGAAAGATACGCGCATTCGATTTGTACGCGGGACGACGATCACGCGATCAACGCAGAGATCAGCGTATGTGTATAGTTTAGTGGCAGCGCTGTCGCCTGCTTTGCAGTCACGTATACGCCTGCAGACCAAGTGGTGTGACGAGCGGTCGGTAAAATATGTAGAGCTCACTCAGACTCACTCACGAAATATATTTTGCCCATGGGGTTCACCAGGACTCAGACACACCAAAATGTTTTCTCAAGCGGACCCACTCGGACTCAGACTCACCAAACTTTTTTTTCAACCGGACGCACTCAGACTCAAACTCACCATTATATTACTCACTCGGACTCACTCAGACTCACTCGGACTCACTCGGACTCACTCGGACTCCAAATCGCAACTCGATCTGAGTCTGAGTGAGTCCGAGTGAGTCGACTCATGAGTCCGTTACCGTATCATTAGCTTTTTCTACCATGATGTCAATGCTCTTTAACCGAAATATTTCGCATGACTCACGAGATATGTTTATCAAAAAAATCCCCGCGAAAGAGCACGAAAGAGTTTGCGGGATGGGGTGAGGTGAAGGTACCTCGCCCCCCTCTTGTAACTCACGCTTCTGATCAATAAATATTGAGCTTGCGTATGAACGCTAGTACGTTGAAGTATCTGTGAGTAGACGTGAGTATAAACGCCAGCCGTCATGAGGTTGATAGTAATGCTAAAATTGAGTAGTTATCACCATAGCTTGGCACAAAAATGTGGAGCTCACTCAGAATCACTGAAGAAATATATTTTGCGCTTAGGGCTCACACGGACTCCGACTTACCAAAATGTTTCTCAACCGGACTCACTCGGACTCAAGCTCGCCAGAATATTACTCACTCGGATTCACTCAGACTCAGAATCACGGCTCGATCCGAGTCTGAATGAGTCAGAGTGATTAGACCCATGAGCGAGTTTGCCTACCTATGGGGGGCTATTACAGTGCCAATGGTGAACCCTGTGCCGGCTTTCACACTGCAACGCGTTGCATACATATGCGTTACGCAACGCATTATACGCTACACAGTATCACAAAGCCTTTTCGCGTCACATATTTCTGTGTATCTACACAATTTGGGCTACGGTGAACCGGGCTGTCATCAATACCTCAGCACCCGCAGGTCTCGCCATTAGACCTTTAGTTTGCGAGTGTCTAAGTTGTGCCGTGTAAACATTTGGGTTCTGCAAACATTTACGTTTGTGAACTTTTTCGTTGCGTGAACATTTGTATATTGCAGTTCTGAGTCGGAGCGTGAAAATGTTTGTGCGTGTATGCTTTTGTCTATTTTTGCGATTTTTGGCAACTTCACGACTCCAACTGTCATGTCGCAGAAGAAAAAAAAAGGTAGCTGGCGCCACACAGAGGCACTAACCTCTCCTTAAACGTGTCCATTGGAAAAAAAATTTGAAAATAATAATTTTTTACAATTGATCCGAGCCTCATGCGCTTACACTTGAGATGTATAGGGTCGTACTGCTGAGATGGCACATGTACACATTAAAACTGACACGAGACCACGAAAACACTTGATCTTGCTCAGCTATCCCCTGATGAAGCCCTTCTCAACATTATTGCGTAGTTGTATGTAATTTCGATAAGTCAAAAAATTTTTCAACTACTAGTTTTGTCTCTATGCGCACTCCGATGGCTTTCACATCTTACCGCGGCGTGGCGAAAAACAGCGCAGACAATGGGCCTAGAATAATAATAATTGTTGGAGGTTTTACGTCGCAAAACGACGATGTGATTATGCATGGGGGGACGCAGCATCGGAGGGCTCCGGAAATTTCGCATCCTTGGGGTTCTGAGTACACGGGAATCTAGCGTCTCGCCTCCATCGAAATGCGGTTGCCGCGGCCGGCATTCGATCGCGCTACCTTCGGGCTAGCTGTCGAGTACCGTAGTAACCACTAGACCACCACGGTGGGTTACACGTCTAGAAGGAAGAGACAGGAGGAGCGCTGTCCTTTGTTTACTTTCTTGTACCTGTTCTGTTATACCTGTCTTGCTGTGGAGAGGTTGAGGTTCATATTACCTCGGCTACTCCATATCTATGAGTTCTGCAGGCGCTCTTTTATCGCTACGAAACCGCCTAAACAAGACAAATTGTTTAGACGCGCCGCATTTACAAAGCTGCGCTCGGGTAAAGCGCGTGCCAGATGTTCCAGCAAGACTATATAGGTACGACTGCAGTTAGTTAAACTGCTCATCCCGTAAATCTGCACGAGCCAGACAATCTTTCGTGGCATTGCTTCTATATATATACTAATGCTAACGGCGCTGCGTGGGTTCCTCTCAGTGTAATGCTATAGAACCACACGAAAACTGAGTACACTGAATGAGGCTGCGACTACGCCGAACCTGCTCAGCCCGCACTGAAACGATGCTGGAATGAATTCGCTACGCCTGCTGGCTGCGCTGTATTTTCTGCCCTGTAGGTAACCCGCCGTTTAACAAATATTCGCTGTGCAGTTCGTGCCCGATTTAGTATCGTTCGATTAGTCCTGACCTTTTAAAACAAACTTTTGTTTCGTTGAAAGCTGCTATAAAAATTGCACCAGCTAGATTCACACGAAGCTCAACAAGTTTCTCTTCATCTTGAAACAGCGCGCGCACACGAAGAAAGAACGGACGACACGAAAAAAAAAAAAAATAGAACAAAAAGAAATGTGCCCGTGTCGTCAGTCATTTTTTGTGTCTTCCTGTGCGCGCGCTCTTTGAAGATGAAGCTCTACCAACCAGCCCAAATTGCAACGCTGCTCAGGCTTCGCTTCACTTGCTCTTCGGTGTTTTTTTTTTTTCCTTTCTTTTTTTTATTTATTATTGTTATTATTTTTTTTTGTCGCTGGTAAGCACTTTCGGACCGTATGTACGCAAATAGTACTTGTTTAAACAGATAGAGAGAGTAAAAAAAAAAAACTTTATTTCTTACAAATACAAGAACAAGCGTGAGTCCTCTATAGTCCGTGGAAACCGTTGGCTTTGCCGTAGCTCTGATAGCCCGGTCCTCTAGCCACTTCTGACAGTCAGCGCCAGGGTTCAGCTCTACGCAAGATCCGAGTTGAAAGTACTGCACAGTGAAGGTTCCCACATTTCAGTAGAGTGCAGAAACGGCGATCAGTACCATGCAGCCAATACCAATGTCCACTCATGGCTGAGCAAAGGGAGATACGTGCGCACCTTCCGATACTTAAAGGACTGAGCTGGAGCGCACTCAACTATGCTAAGAACAAGAAGGAAAGGCACGATGCTTCTACGACATGGACTCTGAGGGATCACTGCAATTAAGGCGCGCAAGGTGGCATGCCTATAGGCTGCGCTGCAAGCTGGCATGTTATATCCTTGTGTTTTGCGGGCATCTGTAATAAGCGGAAATACGCTAATATTTAATAGCTAGAAATTTAGAAACTGCCCAGTCAGACGTTTTGCAAAGCGATCTACAACTTTCCTATTGGGCTTTTTTGCCCAGCTTGGTTGCTTTAGAAGTTAGCCGGCATTCCAGTGTGTACTATACGTTGCACGCGAAACACGTGGCGGTTCCTTAGTGCCTCGTGAGATTCGCTGCACCGGAAGTTGAACTTTAGGCGTAGCATAGAAATCTCGCTTAAATCATTGCACGCACGAAGTGTCCAACCGAAATGTTGAAGCTCTCGATGCGCCTACGCGTCAACGTGATTCGTTAGGTATTCCGTTATGCAGCACGTAGTTGGCATTCTTATCACCAGCAGCAGCGAAGCTTTTAATCCAGTTTGGCCGAAGTTTACACGTAATATACCGATCGCCCACCCTCACCCTTTGTGCCGGATGGTTTACTCCACATACAACGCCTGCGGAGCTGGCCGGGGATATATAAGATTCGACGTCTTCTCCTCCCTTCATTTCGAGACTCGTTTTGTGGAGGCGGGCACGCATATATACGAACTTTCTTGGGGAATCCTTTATCCACTCGCACCGAACGCCGCGCACGAGAAGACGCTCGGCAAGTTCCGATCAAATGATCTCGCTCCACGAAGCGGAACAGCAACGCACGCACGGAGCCGCACAGCCCCGTCGTCTGCGCATCTGTGCGCACGAAAGAACGTGAACTCGCACGCACAAACAGCGCACTTTAGAGCGTTTCATTAGCGGCAGGAATGCCTTCTCATTAGGGGCCTGAAAGTGCATCCCCCGAACTCGCGCGCAAGGCCGCCGTGCAGGCAATACATGCGATGCTCTCGAAGGCCGCGTTTCCCCAAATTTTCGAGGAACCAGGAAGAAATGCTGAGAAAGAGGGGGGAAGTCCCGCGACCTTAAGAATGGGGGCCTTCGGAATGGGGCTTCCGGAATTAACGAGCGCCAGCGCTTACACTGCATTGGTAGACGCCGAAGAAGAACACGACCATCCACTATCTTGAAGTATGCCCCCGTGGCTATGCGTACAGCCAACGGGTATGTAGGCATAGCCACGTTGGTCTCGTGGTAGTGCAGATGGTTGGAGCAAGGTCGTTACGCGGTGAGGAACTACTGGATTAACTTTTTTTTTTTTCTTGGTGAGATGAATGGCCAGGTTGGAAGAAGATCGAAAGTCGCCGATGGCCGACGAGTAAGAGCGAAACTGGCTGTCTGTGATTCGCTCGATTCCAGATTGCAAAAAGTATAAGCCGGTATACATGCGACTTTGCGAGTGGTACAGATACGCCACGCAACCATCCATTCGTTCTGTGCAGAATTCGCGCACACATACGATCGATCTTAATACGAACGAAAGAGCGAGAGAAGAAAGAGGGCAATTGGAAAGGTGTTGGTGTCAGTCAGTGAGCAAACAGAGAGGAACAGAGATATGGAGGAGGGGGGGATGGAGGCGGGAAGATAAAAAGGTTCGATCGTATCTGGCCGATTGTAGCTGGGCCTTTTAAAAAATATGTACACGCAGATTGCGGAGACAAGATATTGGCGGACGGAGTGGACTAGAAAGCATTAGCGTACAAATACATTTCCTGCACGGTCAGTACAAATACAGACCGTGCAGCCAAGCAAGTACCGCAACTTCATTATAACAAAAAAAAAAAAAAAGAGCGCTGGAGTTCTTCCATAGACTATAGTCAAGCCCGAGACGATTGTCACGTTGGATAGCAAACGCCTCAATAAACGACGCGTCTTATGGAATATCATACTTACTTACGCGCCACCCTTGTTTCGACTCTCGCCCGTATAGTTAATTCATCATTCCTTATGAGCGCGCCTCATCCGCGAGAAAGCGCCCAGTCTCTCCCCGAACCGAGTATACAATTGCCTCGTTCCAATCTGGGTCGCCGTATATATACGATTTCGCGCTATCAGCGTCGCACAGCTCCGAGGCGTTAAAACCGCGCGCGACCCGGTTTCGCACATCCTGCGGGCGCACAGCCTATCGCCATCCCGCCGCGCGGCGTTTCGATCCCCCCCCCCCTCTCCCGCCATCTCCCCCCGCCATCGCCACGCAGTCTTTAAGTGCGCATCTCGTACGACCCTCGAAAACAATCGGGAAGTCGAAGGGGAAAGCGAAATCGTCCCGTCGCTATTACACCACGCGGCGAACGCGGCCCCTCCGTGTTACCCTTTCCCACCAAAGCGAACCGCGAAAACACGATTGGGGAAGAAGAGGGAGGGGGGGGGGGGGGCGCATCTCCGTGGGGAGGAGCGCTTTCCCGAAAACCCCGCGGAAATTAATTGCGATTCGGGAGGCGCGGCGGCCGTCCGAGATCATTGTCGATCGCCGAGTCACTAATGGAACGCGCGCATTCGAACGGAGGTGTTGGTAGTTTGGGGAAAGAGGGGAGGGGCGGATCAGTTTAACGGCGGCGGGAGAAGACGGCGGAGTGAGGATTATTTAACGGAGGCCTCAGACGCCCAAAGTTGGTTTCGCCTCGACACATTTTCTTTTTTTTTTTGCTTTTGTTGTTGTTGTTGTTCCGAAGGTGACCCCGGAGTCAACATTCATCTTGTCTGTTCCTTGTTTTCTTCTTTCTATTTTTATTTCTCGTGTTTAATAGCTTTCTGTCATTGGTCGCTGTAAGTAAACGCAGAAGTACGCACCGGGGGATTGAAATGTAGCGCTCTGAGTGCGCAGATGTAAAGGTCAACCCACGACATGTGCAATGCGCCTCGCTTTTATTCCGTGGCTTGATGAGGACATGGAAGCGCTGTGTAAGCTCAGCCAAAGTTAATTGCTGCGCTGCAAGTCGAACGTCAGTATAGGAATGAAAGCAAAGTGCGTTCAGCTGCCTCCGAACAGCAGGTGCTTAATTTGCTTCTCTATAAATCAGAGCGCAGCCACGATTGATGTACACCTCTAAGTTCGCCGTGAACACAATCTGGTGCGCGCGCGCATCCGAATTTTGTTCCTTTTTGCCCTTTTCTTACTTTGTAACTGTAATTTTATGTCGTCCCAATTTTATATGTAGCGCCAAAGATCCATGATTAAAATAATTTCTAAAACCTTGTCTCTTAATCTCGCCATGAGGACGCAACAGTCAACAATATCGCAATGATGACATGAGAGTCAATCTCGCAGTGACGTCCCAAGAGTCAACCTTGTCATGACGACAGATGACACACATCCGCATGCCGCTTCGTTTCCCGTCTAAAGTCAACCGAAGTCATGTCAGTACTCTTCACCGGTTTAGCTTGTGCGCTGGAGCTTTGCAAATTTCGTCACCTCATTCTATATTTGTTATGTTTTGCCTTTCTGCATCGACTTACGCCATAACAGTCTTCACAAGGAATTGCCCGAAGATACGTACGTATCTTATGACGGCTCCTTTTTTAGTAGTGTATCTTAAGACAGTGGTCGACAACCTGTGGCCCGCGGGGCAGTATTATGCTGCCCCCCAGCATGACGTCAGAATCCTTCCACCCTCCCTTGTCACTTCTTACCTGAAGGCCGGCATGGCAGTTTTGACCTCAAATGGGGTTTTTTGCGTGTAACTTACGTTTATATGTTTATAAATTGCAACTTCGTGACATGCGTGCTGAAAATAAACGCCAGTTCTATATTTCTATTCTGGTTTTTTAGCGTATTTGTGAATCCGCCGAATTTTTTTCTCCTTGCCTTCAAGCTTTCCCGCTTTGCCGGGCGACCTCCGCTTTGTCAGCTTCATGCACCTCGGCCCTACGCCTTCAAAGGTTTGCCGACCCCTGTCTTAAGATACACTACTAAAAAATGACAGGCATAAAAGGAAACGTCAAGTACGAAGAAACAAGCAACATCTCATCGCGAACAAATTAATATGGACCATCAGAAGGATAGTAATGAAGAAGATGCGATGCTCAAAACATCTCAACTATAGTTGCACTGCGACAAAGTTGGACACATTGGCGGTTGGCCCGGAAAGAGCTTTGGAGAAAACCCTGAGGTCGAATTCATAAAACATTCCGTCGGTAAGTTATCCCTCCACTGGACGACCGGCTTCTCCAATGGTGTGCCCAGAATCTGGATTGGCTGGAAGCTGTGTCACGAACAATTCCACCGTGAATTGTTTTTTGTCTCCCGACGGGATACCTCTTTGTCACTCGAGTCGCTAGAGATGAAAGTTCTCCAACGTATCCTCAGAGGCCGTTCGCGTGGAAACCTTGACAGTGAGTGTGTCTGCGTTCAATGTTCGGATAATGTACACTGCTCAGGCGTGCATGGCAGCGATAAGTGTCGTTGCGTTCTGTCGTTCTGCAATATAGAGCTATTTCTAAAATACGAACTTGAAGAAGGAATGAATAGGCAGCTGACCTGTGGAGTCATTATCACACTCTAGTTGAGAAGTTGACAGAGGGTGAGACATCTTTTGCAAACTATTTGCAAAAGATGTCTCAGTGTCACGCTTGAAAACGTTTAAATGGGGAATCAATGACCGGACGAAGAAGGAACACGTGAAAGGAAATTCGAAGGATGTTTTGAAAATCGTGCGTCAACGAGTCAACAAAGCCGCAAAGCCACTCAAACGTGCGTTGTACAGTTCAATCACTCATATAAGTACACAGAACCGAACCTGCCGACTTCGGTGTTCTATAAAGTTGGGGCTCCGTATTAAAACGAAAAATTTGGCAGATCCCAAGTACCATGGGAATCGATGCTATGCGATGAATGCGGAGGAAAGGTGACTGGGTTGTAGTTTTCTTATTGAGCGAAACGTTACGAAATGACGTTAAGGATATATAAAAATGTGGTACGCACTGGCATATGTTGAACAGTCGCATATGTTTCACATGACCAGTTGTTTACAGTTGCGTAACGATGCCAACAGAAACATGGGTATTGCCTACACCAGAAGCGTTAATCTGATATGTAGCACTTGTGCTTGCGAGGATGGTAGCCCTGAATAGTGATTCGTGGGCCAACTACAGTGGATAGCGCTTAAGTATACAATTGACGTTAACCCGACATGACGCCTGCCTCATAGGAGTACATATGTAATGTTTGTAAAATTAGATAGCCAGCACTGGAAGCACAATTGACATTTCACCAACATTTCGCGTGCATAGGGTCTTTTTCCGAAGCAGTTCCGAGACCTGCCGTGCTTGATTGCCACGCAGATTCCTTGGGTGCGATTCCTGCTGGGACCCTGATATTTATTATTTGTATTCATCAGGTCAACGCTGCCGACGAGTTTTTCTTAACGCTCTCGCTTTTAAATTACTAACGTCTGTCCTCACCGTTCCTGGGTAGACATAAATTGTCAAACTGCTGTGGCGCATACCCGCATACCGCGGCCCGTGGTATACGGGTATGTGCCACACGTGTCTGCAGGAAAAGGTTTGACGACGTATACGACAAGATTTTAACGTTATTCATGCCATGACCAGCCAGAATATTCCTCACACCCTCTTACCCTCCCATACAAATTTTGGTATACCCGAAGTTAAGAAGACGATCACGGGAGCACCCAGACGTAGGCGGCTAGATAGATAGATAGATAGATAGATAGATAGATAGATAGATAGATAGATAGATAGATAGATAGATAGATAGATAGATAGATAGATAGATAGATAGATAGATAGATAGATAGATAGATAGATAGATAGATAGATAGATAGATAGATAGATAGATAGATAGATAGATAGATAGATAGATAGATAGATAGATAGATAGATAGATAGATAGATAGATAGATAGATAGATAGATAGATAGATAGATAGATAGATAGATAGATAGATAGATAGATAGATAGATAGATAGATAGATAGATAGATAGATAGATAGATAGATAGATAGATAGATAGATAGATAGATAGATAGATAGATAGATAGATAGATAGATAGATAGATAGATAGATAGATAGATAGATAGATAGATAGATAGATAGATAGATAGATAGATAGATAGATAGATAGATAG
The DNA here is from genome assembly GCA_030522465.1 of Rhipicephalus appendiculatus. Lineage (NCBI taxonomy): Eukaryota > Metazoa > Arthropoda > Arachnida > Ixodida > Ixodidae > Rhipicephalus > Rhipicephalus appendiculatus. Next base: position 1,982,360 of record JALIZH010032960.1, on the reverse strand, counting down.
ATAGATAGATAGATAGATAGATAGATAGATAGATAGATAGATAGATAGAAAGAAAGAAACGCAAAAGCGCTTACAGTACGCAAAGAAATGCTTCGCATTTAATAACGCCAGCCATTTCTGCGTTGTGCCCCGCCTCCCGCGGGGAAGCATTCCAAGCTGTGTCGTACGTATACACATGCTAGCAACATGTCTCTTCAAAAAACAAGAGGAAGTCAGAAGCCATGCTGTTATGAAAAGTTAAATTGTTCGGTTGGATCAATGTGAAAGTACGAAGTAAAAGTTTATGATAACGTTCACTGTTACAAACTATTCTCGAAACCGCTTACTACAACTAACGTGATCGAGGAAGAGCAGCGCAGCATGGGTCGTATATAGGTAAAGCCAGATTGACTATACGTAAAAGATAACCAAGTTAGATAGTACAAAGGCCAGATTTTGCCGGTGATTCGTTATAATATGTTCTGCAGTCTCTGCTGTTACCTCTATATACTCGGACGCTTCCGAAAAGGCTACGCCAGTCAGCTACACCACGGACGCTCATAATACCGAAATCATCGACCGTTCGCTCTCTTTTCTTGTGCTGAGCAAAGCGAGTACCAAGTGACCGGGAAAATATTAATAATAAATCAAACAAATAAATACGTCCAGTCTGTTCGTTTCGTTGTCCGTATCGATCTATAGAACCTGGCATCTATCACTGATGTCCATCTGGAGTTCTTTTCTGGTTTTTTTTTTCTTCTCCCATTTGCGTGGTACGTTCTCTCATAAAAACATATATGTCAGGGTGTTTGCAGCGATGCTCTTGAACGGAACGCACCAGTTTTATTGAGTGTCTGTACAGCTGAACTTGTTTACGGAAGTCGTATGGGGAACTCGGGTAATGATTCTTCAATAATGTTTCGGTGTCTCTTATGCTTTATCGTTTCTTTAATTTCTTTGCGCTGTTGGTTTTCTTTGTGGACAGAATACTAGTAATAATAATAATGGCCGGGATTTTACGTCCCAAAACCACGATATGATTTTGAAAGACGCCGTTGAGGAGCGCTCCGGAAATTTTGACCATCTGGTGTTCTTTAACGTGCTCTGACATCGCACACTACACGGGCCAGTAGCATTTCGCCTTGATCTAAATGCAACCGCCGCGGCCAGGATCTAACCCGCGACCTTCGATTAAGACAGAATACTAGTTGCCGGCACCGACAAAAGCATGCTATGAATTGTAACGTTAAAAAAAACACAGAAAAAAGAAAAATAAGCATCTGAGGAAAGCGCTGATGTTCGCCTCGGTGGTATACAGCGGTAACGGGGCTCTGCTGCTAACCCGAAGGTCGCGGTTCCATCCCTACCGCGGCGGTCGCAAGTCGATGGAGGTAAAAAGCTAGAGGCCCATGTACTATGCGATGTCGGTGCTCTTTAAAGAACACCACAGCCGCCAGCAGCGACATTGGGAACGCGAGGCCATTCTGTGCAGCATTATATACAAATGTAATAAAAGCAAGTTTCTATGCGTTCGCTTGCCGAATTGCAAGCTTTCGTTACTCGATTACTGCTTATCACTCCAAAAGTGCCAGTCATTGCGTAATATAAAGGAATAGTGTTTCATTTCCTATAGTAAAGCTGTCGCCTAACTTCCATTAATATCCTCATTATCGTCCTCGGCTTGACGAGAGTTGTAACGCCCAGTACGCGCTAATCTTTCTTCGTCATTCACTTTGGAGCAAACTTGAACATCGACCGGGTTCATTGCGACCGCTTGTAGGCGCGTAATGGACAGCCACAGATCTACCCTGACTGGACGTTCTGCTCTATTTCTTTTTTCTTTTGATCCTTTCATCCCTTCCGCCCAGTGTAGGGTAACAAACCGGACGCGCGCCTGGTTGACCTCCCTGCCTTTCCTTCCTTTCATCCTCCTTGAAAAAGAGATATGATAAACAAGCGATTCTTACGGAGAACGAAATAGAAAGCCGGGTAGTATTGCGGAATTGACGAAGAAGAGTTGAGGAAAGAATACAATTCAACGACGCTCACGCACAAGGGCCATCGTGAACAAGCAGCGCCTGTAATGGATCTCTCTGATGGAAATCGCGCCCACTTTTTTAAGTGTACTCGTACTGCACATTCTGCGCTTGATGTGTACCCACTGAAGCCGGGGCGTCGATAAACCGATAGAGCACTGCTGCGAGAGAGGAGCGGCGTGTGCGATCTCGTTGCTCAGGCTGCCCATATTTCGGTTCGCGTTTTCATTTTATCTCATTTTATTACGTCGATTGCTTTTCTTCCATATCTATAACATTTCGTTCACTCCCCCAGTGCCGTCGGAATATGATCGTTCCTTGCCTGCTTCACCAGATACACCGCGTTTCAGTTATTCCAGAAAACGTTTCTCATCTTCAGTGTCGCATTGATCTGTGGCGAGCAAATCTGCAGTACATCCCCTCGGAGACCACACAGGGCCAAAGGGGGGATGGATATTGTAGGTCGAAGGTTCGGAGGGTACGCAGCTCGCAGTTCTTTGCTGAGGCTGCGCGATAAGCAGCGTGCCTCTACTGCTTTTCCATTTTCCTATTTTTCAAATCGGGAGCTTCTGAAATTTAGCGGTACATCCCTATCGGAGACCAGACGAACTCTTCTTGGCTTATCGTCTTTTAAAGCTCGGGCAAGAGGTTCCGAACCGAAGTGTGATTAGGCGGAGTGGCTGTCAAAGCACAAGAGGGCGTATAAAGGCGTGCATTACGACGCGCTAACGAAGGTTCGCTAAATTCTACAAGTTAGGCACGCGGGAGATTAATGAAATGCGCGCTATGAATTCTGATAAGCAGGTGACAACTGACAACAGAAAGAAATGGACGAACACAGGCACAATGTGTTGCGCCTGTGTTCTTCTACTACTTCTTCTTCTTCTTCTTCTTCCACTACTACTACTACTACTACTACTACTACTACTACTACTACTACTACTACTACTACTACTACTACTACTACTCAGTCTTTTGTATTGATCGACTTCTACCGGCTGCATCGCTCATTGTGAAGAGAACGTTGCGAGGTACACCTTGCTGGCGCGGACAACGTCATCGGCAAGCGGACGACAGCGCGCTATACTCTGGCGTCAACTCTCAGCCGCTGGAGAAGACAGACGTGTGTCCAGGCTGAACCATGTTTCCTCCATCGCTGCTCTCCTCCTCCGCTTTCCTCCTCTCACTCCCTTCTTTGTCATTGAGATTCATTTTATGCTGCGCCCCGCGTTCGATTTCTTTCATCCTCCCCTATGCCAACAGATCAATCACTCAACAACGCCTCCAGACGCCACCAAAGAGGCAAAGCGAGCGCTTAACGGGCCCCTAAGCAACCCCTGAAAATACAGAGCGAGCGCGTTATTCTCTCCTAACGTTTCCTTCTTTTCGGCACAATTCGTGACGCCAACAGTCTGTTTACGTGACGTAATGAGGTAATAATCTCTCGATTGGTCCATGTACGAAGAATACCAGCTGCGAATTGCCTCCTACCCTGCTTTGCCATGCAGTCGCACGCCCGTTCAGCCTTGTCTCGTTGTCGACTGTCGACTGTTATTTTTGCTTCCTGTCCAACCATGTCTACTCGTTTCGAAGAAGAGATGAGGAAAGAGGTGAAAGATTTCAAATCTAAAATTGGACGTGAACTCAGAAAGGAGTTGAGGGAAGTCAAAGAAAGTCTTGATTTCTTAAGTAAGCAATTTGAGGAGAGCAAACAGAAAAATGAAACACTGCAAAAAGAAAACGAGGTCCTCAAAAGAGAGAACCTAGCCCTGAAAGAGGAATGTAATAAGTGTATCAAACAGCTGATTGATCATGAAACAAGAATCATTAATTCCGAGCAATACTCTAGGAATCACAATGTGGAAATTAAGGGAATTGAGGAGGGGAGTAATGAGAACCTGCAGGCAATGCTGTGTCAAATGGGTTCAGCTCTGAATGAGCCCATAACAGCAAGTGACATTGATGTTTGCCATAGAGTTAAAACCAAGAACGATGCTTCCTGTTCGAACATCATAGTGCAATTTAAGAGTCGCTCAAAGCGTGACGCCTTCTTGCTCAAGGCAAGGAAAACTAGGCTATCAGCAAGTGACATTGGTCACTCAACAAATAAGCCAGTATTTGTCAACGAGCATCTCTGGCCTGCCCTCAAAAGGTTGCTCGGTATGGCAATCAGCAAGAAAAAGGCATGCGAATAGAAATCCGTTTGGACAAGGGATGGGAAGATTTTTGCTCGTAAGGAGGAACAGTCCAGGGTACTTCGCGTGAACAGTGAAAGTGACATTGCAAAAATAGTTTGATTGAACAGTAATATGCCTTTGACCACGACTTATACCCAAAATGGCATTGCAACCCGAAGATGTAAACAGACTCGCAGCTTCCAAAATCGTTGGTGGACTATCGTGCTTCCATCTAAACATCAGATCTGCCTATCATAAACAGGACTTGCTAGACATTTTCTTAGACCAATTTTGTTTTGAATTTGACGTAATTATGCTAACTGAAACGAAGATGGAGGCAAGGTCAAAGAGGTACGTCGTCGATCCGTTATTTTGGAGTTCGCCAAGGACTCACCACTACCTAAAGGAGTTACGCTTGGGTTCTGTAGCTACCCGGTCACCGAGTACGTCGGGGCAGCTACACAGTGTTATAAGTGCCAGAGGCACGGACACATAGCGAGACACTGTAATGGCCCGGTGCGCTGCAAGGTGTGTGCTGGCCCCCCATTCGCACAAGGAGTGCACTTCAAGAGCACAACCGAAATGTGCCAACTGCGGTGGTCCACACCCTGCTTCATATGGAGGGTGCGTTAAAAAGAAGGCTGCTACACTTGCACGTACGGCGGAGCAAGCACAAGGAAAACCACCAAGGCGCAATGAACCACCGCCTAACCCTGAAGTTGTATTCACGAATATGACAGACGTCTCCCAGGAACAATCACCACAAAGCCAAAAGACTTCTGGTAACACGTACGCTGATGTCGCTAAAAAGAAACGTGGGAAGCCCATCGCTCGTCGCCTCTTTCAAAACCATCGCAACGTGTTTCACAAGACTCAACAAGCGAGTACAGCCGTCAACAGTCTCAGTCGCCGCAACACGACAGGGGGATCTGCGAAAGGCAGCAGCACGGAAACACCGACCAAGATTTTACACGCATACTGATTCCGATGCTGTTTGCCCTCAAAGCCCTTGTTCGTGCTAACCCCTCGTCGAAGTCTCCCAGAAGTAGAAGCAATCCTTACAATGGAGCCATTGGTATCGACGTCTTACGCTCCGCAGGGGCGTATTCTCACACAGTAGAAATCATGGCTTCCTCAACGACATCCTCGCCTGAATTGACCATCCACAGAATCTTTCGCACATGCACCATATTCCAGTGGAACGCTCGTGGCCTTCGCTCGAAGCTTTCAGACTTCCGGCGACTGGTGCTACAATATCGATTCCCTTTAATCGTCATCTCTGAATCACGCGTCGGACCACATTTAAGAATGAACGGATACTGTTTCCACCACTCAAAACGGCCTGACGATATCAGCAGGTTACTCATAGGTTTTCGAAGAGATATTCCAGCCTCCGAGATTGACATTCCACCCCACAGCGACAATGAATATGTGTGCGCCCTAACAGTAATAGGCAAACAAGAATACACTCTCATTGGAGTATACCTGGAGCCAGGCAGGCCTTTCGACGCTTCAAGGCTTGAAAATTTGATTTCAAGGACACCTTCTCCACACATCATTTGTGGAGACTTCAATGCCCATAATGAAATTTGGGGCAGCTCACACACTTGTGCGCGAGGATCCAAGCTTGCAGAGCTGCTCTCAATGCATTCAATTGAACCTATAAATGACGGCAGCATCACGTATACCTACGCGGCTCCACGACTACCAGCAGCATCGACGTGACCTTCGTAACAAGTTCAGTTGCCCGCAACTTTGACTGGTGCACCGACTTGGAAACACGTGGGAGTGATCACTGCCCAATCATTATATCAGCTGTTGGTGTGAATACGTCACCAAGGAAAGTCGTTACAAGATCTACAGACTGGAATGCGTACGAAGACACCGCAGGCAAAGGGAATTACTGCCGCAACCAAGGATGACGAATTACTCGCTACAATGACTCATTGCCTAAGAGAATGCACACAATTTTCATCTAAAAATGACAGGTTTCCGTCAAATGACGAAGAGTTTGAAAGACTGTGCGCTATTCGCAGGCGAGCCGTAAGGAAAGTTTTGCGCACGAAGTGTCTTGAAGACCTCCGAGCCTGCCGAAGGACACAACGTCATATCCGACGCTACCTGGACAAACGTAGCTGGCAAAGATGGCGCGACTTTTGCTCCACATTGGATGTTCGTCAACCTGTAGCCAAAATCTGGCGGGTATTTAGAGGCATGCGCATGCCACTCCAACAGCTTCACCCTTTCGCCGCACTCTCCCTGCACGAACGAAGATCCCTCGAAGAGCTCTCAGAAGGATACTGCGCACTACTATCAGCAACTTCAATGCCTAGGACCTCCTTCGCAGATAATCAGTCCGGCAACCCACGGACGGCAGTGCCTGCGTTAGACTTACCTTTCACAATTGAGGAATTGAACACAGCTATCGGTGAATCAAACAGGCACACATCACCCGGTCATGACGAAATAACCTATGAAGCAATCGCAAAGCTACTCCACGCCTCCCGGCTACGACTCCTAGAATATTATAATTCTTCGTGGATGTCTGGCGAGGTCCCCGCAGAGTGGAAGCTGGCGAAAATTGTGCCCATTTTGAAACCCAATAAGCAGCCAACAAGCTACGCTTCTTTTCGGCCCATCGCCCTACTGAGTTGCGTTGGCAAGCTCATGGAGCGAATGATTCACAAACGACTGACATGGTTCCTAGAAACCCCCCAACGAATTTCCCCAAGAAATGAACGGGTTCCGTCAAGGCAGGTCAGCTATCGACAATGTCATCGCCCTTGTCTCTTCACTTGAAAAGGATCTCTTCGCTGGTCGCATCCCGATAGCCGTCTTCCTTGACATCAAAGCAGCTTTCGACTCAGTCTTTCACCATGCCATTCTCGCAGCCATAGACAATCTTGGCCTCGGAGGAAAGCTATACAAGTGGATTGAGAGCTATCTAAAAGAGCGGAAAATATATATGAGCACTCCTAACGGTCCCACACAGTTCTATGCAGTAGAGAAGGGCGTACCCCAGGGTGCTGTGCTCAGTCCACTCCTTTTCAACCTCACCCTGGTACACATAACAAGGACACTGCCGCGAGGAGTACACATCACGATTTACGCCGATGACATCTGTATTTGGAGCGCTTCCGGTTCACGTTACATCACCAAACAGCGACTTCAAAAAGCTTTACGGAACCTCTCTACGTACTTGGCGCCCCGAGGTCTGCACCTTTCATCAGAAAAAAGTACAGCCATAGCTTTCACGAGAAAGAAAATGAGCAAGTATCCGCTCCTCCTCGGTGGACGACCACTGACCTACGTACGGTCTCAGAGATTTCTGGGAATCATCATCGACAGAAATCTTTCCTGGTCTCCTCAGGTGAAAAAACTTCGAGCTAGAATAGTAGCAGCATCGCAATTGTTCAAATTCATGGCTGGAACACGATGGGGATGTGCATGTCGTTCAATGGTACTGCTTGAGAAAGCATATATTGAAGGCACCTTGCGCTATTGCCTACCGGTGCTTCACCGATTATCACCTGCGAACAAGAGAACTTTAGAAGCCGCACGAAACAGCTGCCTACGAATATGTCCAGGGCTCCCGAAGAGCTCATCAGTATGGGGAACTGTAGCAGAAGCAGGATGTCTCCCGCTAGATGTCATCTCTACCCAAGAAACCATGCGTATTCATCTTCGACATATCTTACAAGGGAAGAAACATTTCCTGTACCGCGTCCATCTAACCAACAGCAATTCTGCATTCGGTCAAGATGTGCAAATGCTTCAGCTTGCTCATATTAGCCAGCCACAGAAGTTAATGCCTCCAACGTTCCCTCCCTGGACACTTTCGCCTCTAACTATAAAACAATTTGTACCTGGCATCAATGGAGCAAAGAGATGCATGTCACAGACTGCACTGCTACAGACTACTCTCCTCCACATAGCCGAGCACTATGCTGGGCACTCTCATATTTATATTGACGCCTCAACCACTCAGGAGACCTCCTCCTATGGCCTATATGTTCCCTCTACAGGACAAACACTATCTTATCGGCTACAGCGCAGGACATCCTCGACGACAGCAGAACTTCATGGCATCAAATAAGTTGTCCTCTATATCCGGCGCCAAACGCCGGACCGATGGGTAATTTTCACCGACTCCAAGGGAGCACTACAAATATTGTTCAACCTCCTAAAGAAAACTAATTCTCACCCAGTTTCATTCGACATAGCATACATACACCACTTGGCTATTACCACAGGCCGCTTCATCACGTTTCAATGGATACCGGCTCATTGTGGTATTCTGGCCAATGAAAAAGCAGATGAAGCAGCACGCAAAGGTCTTCAACACCAAAATTATAGGCGAACATATTTCACCAAATCGGATGCTTCTCAGCTGGCCAGAAGACTTGATTTTGAAGAAAATAGGAGGCTCTGGAACCTTCCGACACATCATTATGCCTTTCTCCACTCAATCGACCCGCATCGCAGAACAAGAGTCCCATCCAGAATTCCTCGACATCTGGAAACCCTATACCATCGTCTTCGTCTAAACACCGCCTATGGAAACAGCTTACGGTACCGCTTCGGTCAAACAGCGAGTCCGTGTTGCAACAACTGTGGCTCCATCGCAACTGTGGAACATATTTTATTTGAGTGTCGTGCGTATGCCGATGAGCGTGCGCTCTATGAACATCACATGCATTCGATAACCCAAAGAACTTTCTCATTTGACTGTGTATTGGGCCCTTTAGCCTGCCTCACGCTACAGAGGCGTGCGATGAAACTTTTGTTCACGTATTTGGGCAGTATCGGTCAGCTCGAGAAACTTTAGCTCTACCTTGAAACCACGCAATAAGACTCTATCAACGCACGCTCCCGCCTAATAGACAAAGAACGAGCCTGTTTTTTTTTTCTTATTTTTTATTCTATTTTAACATCTTATATCCTTTCCCCTCCTCTCTCTCTCTCTTTCTCCCTACTTTCAGTCCCCCAGTCCCCTTCCCCACGCAGAGTAGCAAGTCAGCGATTTGCATATGCCGGCTAAATTCTCTGCTTTTCAATAAAGAGTTCTCTCTCTCTCTCTCTGGACTGCGATGCCATAGTGAATGATAATTATCACACTTTTCACCTAAACCGCAAGGAGAAGCGTGGTGGTGGAGTGCTGCCAAATATCAAAAAGTGCATTGCTTGTTACCTACTTCCTGAATTGTGTGTTATAACGCATGATGCAGAGTGTCTTGCAATTGTATCGCAGAACTATATCATAGCTGTCATGTACCGCCCTCCAGATGGAATCGTCGATGAATTCATTGCATTTTTGGAAGGTCTGTTGAACTATGCAAGCGAAAACGACCTAGTGCTAATCCTATAGGTGGAGATTTTAACATAAACATGTTACATTACTCAAATTCTCAACAGAAGTTATGCACCATGTTATCTTCATACTGCACAACTAATGTGATTAGGGAATGCACTCGAGTGACAGAGACAACGAAAACATTAATTGACTTATTTATAACAAACCTACCAGAGCACGAAGTTATCAGTGGTGTATTGTTATCAAACATTAGTGATCACTTACGCATTTTTTTGTTGACGAAAATGCCTACTTCTGACCATACCTCTATACCGAAGAAAAAAATCCAGGACATCAGCGAAAAAACCTTGCAGAAGTTTCGCGACAGCCTTGTAGAGATAAAATGGGACACTGTATACATGTCTACCACCTCTGACAGTGCATATGATGAATTTCTGCGCCTATTTCTTGAATCATATTCGAAATCATTTCCATTAATCATGCATAAAAATGTAAAAAAGCACGTAAGCCCTGGGTAAATAAAGACTGCTTTCAGATGATTAAAAAGAAAGACAAGCTTTCTAATAGATTCCTGAAAACGCGTAGCGCTGCTCACTGGGTTACATTTCGGCTGCATAGAAACAAAACTAATGCATTTCTGGGTAATGCTAAACGAAACTATCTGTACAGTTACTTCGAAATCGGGAACAAACAAAAAATGGACGTAATGTGGAGGAAAATCAATGAGCTACTAAACAGAGGATCAAGAAATGCAGAAATTCATCAGCTAACACTTAACAATCAAGTTAAACAAGGAGCTGAGTAAGCAGAAGACTTTAATCATTTCCTTGTGAATCTAGTTTCAAGCTCTCATTCCCCGGAGGCAATAAACGGGATCTGCAGAAACTCGGCAAGCTTATATATGAATCCCACAACTGAAAGTGAAATAGATAACGTGTATAGATCTATCAAGAACAGCTTAACATGCGATATTGACAACATTCAAATCAGACCAGTCAAGTATGTTTTTGACATCATACTACCTCAGCTCATGCATATCTATAATCTTGCTCTCTCTACAGGTGTATTTCCGAAGAAAATGCAAATAGCAAAAGTTACTACAATATTTAAAGGTGGAGAAGTAAACAATTTATCAAATTACAGGCCGATTTCTATACTGCCCGTGTTTTCCAAAGGCTTAGAAAAGATCATTTATGCCAGAATAAGTGGTTTTGCAAACAAGTGCAATTTAATTAGCCCTACCCAATTCGGATTCAGAAAAGGGAGATCAACAGAACTTGCCCTTGTCATGCAAAAAGAAATCATTCTAAAAGCCTTCGATGAAAAAAGTCTAATAGCTGGTATATACATTGATTTTTCCAAGGCATTCGACCGTCTAAACCACTTAACACTGACAAAAAAAACTTGAATTATATGGAATTAGAGGCACACCACTCGAACTTGTAACGTCCTATCTGCAACATAGAATGCAATGTGTTTGCATTCAAGGCAATCTATCTCGGCACAAAGCAATTACCTCAGGTGTACCTCAAGGGAGCATTCTCGGACCACTGCTATTTAACTTTTACATAAACGACATTTCACAAATTGACCACGGAGCAAAATACATCACTTATGCGGATGATACAACCATTTTCTTTCGCAGCAATTCTTATGATACTCTTCAAAGTAGCATTAACATAGCTCTCGGCGACCTGCACAAGTGGAGCGTAATCAATTCTCTTGAAATCAACACATCCAAAACAAAAGCCGTTGTCTTCACCCCCCGACAATCACCTGAACCATCCATCTTGAATCTTACTTTAGGAAACTCGCGTATAGAGATTGTTGACTCAGTAAAATCACTTGGTGTATTTTTTTCAAAAGAATCTATCTTGGGACATTCAGGTTAATCATGTTGTTACATAGGTAGCAAAGGTAGTAGGAATTTTGATGAAATTTAATTTCCACTTGCCAACAGCTGTCAAGCTTCATATTTACAATGCACTATTTCTTTCCCATTTAAACTATTGCTGTCTAGTCTGGGGCACAACTACGTTAACAAACCTCAACCAGCTGCTTATATTACAAAAGAAAGCACTACGTCACATTGCGTGTGTTGAAAAAACTGCCCACACAAGACCCCTGTATATCGAATACAATATCACGTCAGTTCACAACTTGTACCCTTTAAATCTAGCCAGAAAGTATAAGCATGATACCGACGGACTACTTCGTAGATTATCCGAATTGACACCGCTTACAAGGTCTTATGATTCACGCAATGATGACACATGGAAAATGCCATTTTCACGCATTATGTTAACAAAACAAATGCTTCGTCACACGCTTCCAAAATTGTTAAATAAACTGCATAAATGCGGTATTGATTTCGAAAAAAGTGGAAACTGTGCAATCAAAGCGTTTTTTGTCGCGAAGGATTAGTGCATTTCGTTTTTGCAAAGGGTACAGGTTATATTCAACACATTTCCAAGTTTTACTGGTTTTTTTTTCTTTCTTTTTTTCCTTCACTTGAACATTGTGTAAAGGAACGCTCATTTTGTTGTCATGATTAGGGAATGATTTATCATAAGACAATGTATAAATATCATATTGTATTGCATTTCTTGTCACTATTTCGTATCGTATTGCATTTCTTGTAACTATTGTATTGTGTTATTGCATTAGTATAGGTATTATATTCTATAAATACTGTATAAGTATTGTACGCTCTCGCTGTATGCCATGTAAAACGGGGGGCTCGAGGCTTCTCAAGTGGATAGATCCACTTTTTATCGAGCCCTCGTGTTCCACAACACACAAACTTGTGGACGAAATAAAGTTTGATTTGATTTGATTATCGTGCGCTATCAAGTGATTTAACTTCGTTCCGACTGCGCAAGCTGAGATAACAGCTCGTAGCCGAAAAGCGCGAAATCTTGTTAGGCTCAATGCTTAGTGCTGACATTGTCCGCGTGTTTTATGAAGAAATAAGTGGCGAGGAGAAGATAGCGCATATAGCAAGGGCAGTGAAGGCGAGAAAGAGACCAACATCTCGTCTTTGACCTTGGAGTAATACAAAGTCCGGCACATCCCTAATCAGGAGGCTATCGGCTTTCTGAGGTTAGCGTTAATATATGTACCGACTGACTGAATCACATATATCCCTTTACCAAACACGGCAAGTGACGGTCGCAGGCCTAAAATGTTAAGCGAATGGTCACCATTGAGGCCACAGCTTGCACACCTCCCAATGCTGCAAAGAAAGCTTCTACAAATGAGGCCTTCCAAGCATATCCCGTTGTGACTTGTAGACGTTGTAGCATTAGGGTCAATCACATGCGACATTGATCGAATTGCGGCGCGATAGCATCGGGGTTTGTTTCGGACATCACGTTTTTATTCGTCGTCAAATAGAAGATCGTGTATTCTTAAGTCGGACATGCGCAGAGTGCGATAGCAGTCCTGCGTTGAACTGCTCAAATGAAATAAATTGTTAAGCACGTTAGATAGTGGCAGAGCGAAAAGCTCCCTTTAAGTAACTAAAGAACATTAATCGCATCAAAATCCTTAGCAAATTTGTGCGGATGTGCAATAGCGTCACCGCGCACTGTTTGAAACAACTAGAAATGTAGGTTTCTTCTTGATCTTCGCGTTGACACATCGTATATCGACGCCACCTGCGCGTTCTGACGATGGTCCGGTCCATAACCATCCGCCATCGTTCGCAAGTACAAATGGTGGTGCACACAAGGCTTCGTATGTTCAGAGTATACTCATGGTCTCTTCGCAGCTACAGCGCAAACGGTACTGTTGGTGTACCCGAGCGCGCAAACACTCGTTTACCCATGCGGTCTGTTACAGAATCGAAAGACTTTTTTAATGAAGGGGCGTTGCCTAACAGGCGCACGGCAGCGACCATTCTTTTTAACTGTTTTCTTCCGAAGGTGCCACCGAGAACGAGGTGCTATATTTGAAAACAGAACCACTCATAATAAAGTTATGTATGTCGATATATCAAGTACAAGATGTCCAGCGTAGATTTCGTCGTTTTGCTTCTGCGTTCGCAGCGCGTTCAGGTTGTCTTCCCACAGCCTGTTGTAACCGTTGCTTTTTGCGTGCGCCCAGGGCTGTTTGTTCAACGGCGTTGGCGGGCTTCTTGCGTCCTTGCGTGCGACGCTCTAAGCGTCCCCACGTGATATCCTCGCCCCGTTCGACCTGATTACAACAGTACACAGGAAAATAAGCTTTAAAGAGTTTATTACACCTTCTACGATATACAAAATTTGCTTGTATGATGAGCCTTGGTGAGATCAAAATGAATGAACATTTGGTCATTTTTTAATCAGTTCATAATTGCTGGCACTCACTGGCTTTGAGGCTACTCTTAGGCCGGGCTTGGACAAGCGGCTGTTACAGTGATGTCGCATACCACGCCAGAGTGACGGAATGTGACTGACTGCGTGTTTGTGTGTGTGCTGTGTTCTGTGCTATCTTTCTCTCTCTTTCCACTCTTTCCTCTCCCTCTTTCAAGCTCCCCCATCCCGTTCCCACGTGTAGGGTAGCAAAGCGGTCATCCTGGACTGGTTAACCTCCCTGCCTTTCCTTCTCTACTATTTCTTCTCTCTTAGGCCGTAAAAGAGTTCGGAAAACTCCTTGAAGAGGAGATCGCTCACTCTCGTCTGTCTGCGGGCGATACTCGTTTTCAGAAGTGTTCTTGCTCAAAAGACTTTCAAGTGCCCGGGTGACGAAGATGTTTAGCAGAAATGTTCCACGATATAGAGTAGGATGTACTCTACTATGGGAAAGCATTAAAAATCTATTAGTACTTCGATAACCATCTTGACAACGTCTGACCATTATTACCATCACAGTCTGCAGAGCCGTTGTCTTACACAAGCTAGCTGACCTCCAACGGTAATTCGGTGTAACTAAACTTGAGAGAGACATGTTACAGATTACCGGTTAGTGTAAAATGCACTTGTATGGCTAACTATTTGGATGATTTATGAACAAGATAAACTTTATAACGAAATCTGCTGCGTTTGAAAGCGAATCCGTAGCACGGAAGCTCATACGTTATCCTTTTCTAGAGCCTGCGAGTTAGAAAATTTATGTGGACATGTAACCCACGCGCGATTAGAAGCAAAATTGCGAGAATGAGTGCCAAGTTGACAAAGAGTTGGAACCAGTGGTTGAAACGCGGTCGAGTGACATGGTCGACATTCTAAGACCAGGGGTTTCAAACACGTCGCCCGCTCGCCGCATGCGGCCCGCACATGACTGTCTTCGGCGCACAATTTTTAATTTTCTTAATAAGTACGTTCGAGAGTTACACAGGCATGACTGGTATCAAGCATGGTCTTCGGGAGGTACCCCATGTGGTCACCATGTCTTGAAACATAATAGTGAAGCAAAAAATACAGTTTAGAATTGGCGTCCAGATTTTAGTCATTTTGGAGATCGGTATCCGACAGGTTGTTGGAATCCTGGCACCAAATCTCCTTCATAAATGGCCCATATATGAGTTATGAGAAAGGTTTTCTTTCAAATTGCAACGTTTGCTGACAGTTTGTACCCCCTTCTTCCCTGCCTAGGCTCTTCCTGGACTTAATTGTGTGACTATGGCCCGCTCGCTGAGCTGAGATTGAGACCCCTGCTATAGAGCATATCTAGAGGAAAACAGCATAGTTTTGAGGCTCACGCACTATCGCAAAGCATATAACCGCTGCGAACAGATGTGCGGGTAACACTGAAAAAAAATTATATAGATGGATGAGAGAAAAAAGAAAATTTACAATATTTAATATACTCGGGATGGGTTTGTGAGGTTTGATACGTTTTCCGAAGGTCGTAGGTTCAGTTCCTACCTGCGGCTAGTTGATTCTTCCCCTACTTTAATTCATTTTATTTAGGTCATAATAATTATTCTAATGTTAAAACAATCAAGTAATGTCCCTAACTAACACCTTTCTTAGCTTCATTGTATGTTGGCTTCATTAGGTGTCCACTAGCCAGTAATTTTCGCAAAAATTATGTCCACCGCCAAGATTTCTTCCCAAAATTTGAATGCGTCCTATGCATATACCGCTTGTAATTTTAGGGGCGAAGCTCCTTAAGGTCGAGGCTGGTACATCCCTCTCCCGGTGTCCTTAGGTGTAGCCACGCTAGTGCGATGACGATGACGCTGCCATCACGGCACAGCACATGCAAGGTAACCATTATACGCCATGACGATGACGATGACACTGATGACCATGAAGAACAAGCGCGTTGCAGACCACACGTTCTCTTTCTGCCATCACGGCACAGCCCATGGAATGTACCCAATATACGTCATAACGATGACGATGACGCTGATGACGATGAAGAATAAGCGCGTTCCAGACCACACGTTCTCTTTCTGCCATGGATGAAAGCGATCGTGAACGCGCTCTCGCCCGCGAAAGGCAAAACGGCAACGCCGACAACCAGCTGCTACCCCGGCGTTGAGTAAGCGGGAAGCGGTGGCTCAACGGCGAAAACACATTGTATATACTGTACACACGCGTTGTCACCCATTCACACGCGCTAGTGGGCAATGTAACGGGTGATTTAAGGGAAGAACGATCCCCAGTGCTTCGCCCACTCGTCATGATTGACTTCGTGGAAATGCGAAATTTTTTTCTCTTACGAACGATTCAGCCTTTATGTGTCAACACGGGAGCAGGTAGAAATCTACAGTATGCGATCCGCTAGGTTTTAATCGCGCTCCCTGTGGTCTTCCTGGCAGTAAATCCGTTCGCTAACTTCAGTTTAACACTGGCACTTCCCCTCCATACCATAGTTGCATCTCCCTTACCTCTCCCTTTTGTTCTACTTCCATAGGCATCAGGACATGGAACAGCTTACTTTTTTAAATGTGTCACGGTGAGTTAGGTAACAGCGTTACAGCGAACGCTCGCCGCCACTGCGCTCCCTACGCGTGCTGGTTGACTGTTAAAGGGACACTAAAGAGAAACAATGACTTGGTTTAGATTGACAAACTGCACTGTGAACTCTATTATGCCATATGTTTCACTATCATAACTTCATTATTAGCGGAGAAAATCAAGGCTGAAGTTACATTTTTAAATTTCGCGCCCAAATCTCCGCGCGTGACGTCGAAAGTTTCAAAATATATTTTTCGTATTTTCGCGACATTGGCGCGATGAAATTTTCCGAAACTTCGTATGCTAGGTCTATAGCACGCACCGATGACAATGTACTCCATCTTTATCGATTAGACGCTACGTAGGACCCAGTAGACGCCTTCAGAATCTATGACGTCACGGTGTTTGGTGCGGGAATCTCAAGGTGGAGTCTCCACCCGCATTTTCTTTTCGCGCGTTTTCTCGCTTACCAAGCGTCGTGTCACGGTAAGAGCGGTGTTTTCGGGATTGTGAAATTGTACTTAACTAATAAGCCAAACATCGTTTTGCTCTTTAGTGTCCCTTCAAGGCGAAAGCCTTAGATGCCTCATCAAACACGACAAACGACTGTCGGTGGCGACTAAAACAAGTGACGCGAAAAATCCTTATCACAGGATGACGTCATCCTATGTCGTCCTCAAGGCCTGACTGGTCGATAGAATTTGTGACGTCATCATAAGACATCGTCGGTTGGTCACAGATGGGCCGATCCCGGAGGCATGGCAAAATTACGTGAGGTGCAGAAAGCTTCCAGTGCCTCCGATCACGGAGGCACTGCCAATCTACGCTGGTTCATGAAAGCTTTCGGGGAATGAATACAGTCGACTGAGAAGAAGAACAGCAACAACAAGATGGACCGCGTGACTTTTTGTCTTGACCACGCGCACTGCCTATATCGTAATTAGAATCGCGTCGCGGCGTCTGTCATCGTCTGATTCCCGCGACAACGCGCGGTGGCACCGCTTTAGGCCTAGTTGGGATCGGCCGTTCACGACACGCGTGGCATTGTCAATACACGGAACCATGGGTATACTCGGTGGCACGGACATCAATTTGAGACAGAGATAAAACAGACGTCGTCGATTGTCGCGTTTCCTGGTAGCGGTTACGGTGCTCGACTGCTGACCCGAAGGTCGCGAGTTCGATCCCGGGCCGCGGCGGTCGCATTTCGATGGAGGCGAAATGCGAGAGGCCCGTGTACTATGCGATGTCAGTGCACGTTAAAGAACACCAGATGATCAAAATTTCCGGAGCCCTCCACTAAGGCGTCTCTCATAATCATATCGTGGTTTTGGGACGTAAAACCACAGATATTATTATTCATATTTCCGCGTTTCCTGATCCATCGTCAGACGGTAGAACGAAGCTAGGTGATCTCGCGATGCCTTCAAAAATGTATCTCAATATTTGATCACGCGTAGACCGAAGTCGTATATACATCGATATAAAAGATCGCACAGTAGAACACACACACACACAAACACACACACACACACGCACACACAGACAGACACACACACAGACACACACACACACACGCACACACACACGCACACGCACACTCACACACACACAGACACACACGCGCGCACACACACACGCACACACACACGCACACACAGACACAAACACACACGCACACACACACGTACACACAGACACACACACACAGACACACACTCGTACACACACACACACAGACACACACACGCACACTCGTACGCACACACACACACAAACACACACACAAGCGCGCGCGCCGCCCCAACTTTTTCGCGAACAAGCAGTAGTTTAGAACTTCGCTTCCTAGTCGTCCCCGAGCGACACCGACGCTCGGGACACGCGAAAGGAATACACGTCGAAGCCACGACGCAAGGGCGCGTAGGACAACGTTTATTGGCATTCTCTATAAATGGCCTACCCGTATTGATTGACTGTAGGGCCCGGACGGTGAGAAATAGGGACAGAGATCGAACTTGACGAAACCGCCCGCGTCTTCGCTAGACGACAGCCGAGGTCTCTACGAGCGGCAAATTGCGCGTTAGAATGAACGAGTAAAGGGGTGTGGATCAAGGAGCTCGTTTGTTTGTCAGACTTAACCTAACAAAGCGAATTGATATAATGAAGTCGGGGAAAGAATAATGGGCATTACTTTTTTTTATTTTAATGCACTATTTTTGACATAAAGAGAAATAGATTGATGCGTTGTCAAAATAAAAGGAAGACGCCGACCAAATACAAAAAAAAAATTAAAACCTTTTTTTTACAGTGAGCATTCTCTATCAGACGAGTTTTCGTCAAACTCTTGATTTCATTTAGATTGGTGCATGTGAATATGCAATTCGCCCATTGCCAAACCTAGAACATTCGAATGGTGTGGGTTTTGTCCCCACCGACGGCATGTTTTTGCTTCTTCCATATTAATTAATTTTCCTCTATGTCCTAATTACTACTCTACGATTCTTCAAAAATCTGCAAAAAGTACGCCCTATGCTTTTCGTGTCCTCACTTAGTTGTATGTTAGCCGCCGCGATGCTCTAGTGGTTATGGTGCTCGACTGCTGACCCGCAGGTCGCGGAATCGAATACCGGCCGCGGCGGCCGCATTTTCAATGGAGGCGAAAATGCTTGAGACCCGTGTGCTTAGATTTAGGTGTACGTTAAAGAAACTCAGGTGGTGGAACTTTTCCGGAGCCCTCCACTGAGGTGAAATAAACTTTATTTGGTCCTGGAGAACCCCGATGAGACACCCCCCGAACGGGGTTCCGCCGCAGTTGCTGGCCGCACCCTCCACTACGGCGTCTCTCATAATCATATCGCGGTTCTGGGACGTTAATACCCCAACAATTATTAGTTTGTATGTTAATAGTGTTCTATGGCATACCCCATTTCAGAAGAACAGTCCTTCCTTGATCACTTCCATTGCTTGCTGTGCCAGTGACGATGAGGCGTCGGTCCCCGAGCGCACACGCATGCGCGGACTGCAAGAAGCCACACAGTGGCTTATTCATTTGCCTTAAACGACTTGAAGGCGAAAGCCATGTTATTATTCGTCATTTTCGTCTCAATCAATAGTATTGATCACCCCATTTCCCAAGCTTTGTGCACCTGACGTGGTTTCGCACTGTGTCCGAAATCGGAGGCGTTGCAAGCTTTATGTGCCTCACGTGGTTTTTCCAGTTGCTCCGGTCTCAGCCCACCTTTGACCAAGCGACGGTCACGTGGCAACCTCATCGTGTGACGTCACAAGTTTTGGCCATCTGTGATGTCATGATCGGACGTCATCGCACGATTTTTTTTTTTTTGCATCTCATCGCGTGAATGCCGCCGACTGTCACGTTTCGCGTTTGATGATGCAACGCACACCCGCCACGAGGGTATATAGTGGTTATGGTGTTCGACCACTGACCCTCACGTGCCGGTTCGAAACGCGGCCGCAGCAGCCGCGTTTTCGATGGAGGCGAAAATGCTTGAGGCCCTTGCTTAGATTTAGGTGCACGTTAAAGAACTCCGTGTTGTCGAAACTCCGGGAGCCCTCCAGCACGGCGTCTCTCCTAATCGTGTCGTGGTTATGGGACGTCAAACCCCTGTAGTTATTATTATTATTATTATTATTATTATTATTATTATTATTATTATTATTATTATTATTATTATTATTATTATTATTAGTTGAAAACACACGCACGTAAGTCCTCTGTTTCGGTGAACGTACGCTCGGGTGTGGGTCATATAAGCAGCCCAAGATGGCTGAGCCGCGGGTACACGCCTTCGGAATGTATGACCCGTCAATCGGCGCCTCGCTCGAGCACGCGAGATGTCGGCAGCCAGCGCACCGCCACCGGCTGTCCGGGCGGCGCAGCGAAGCGCGTTGATATGATTGACCGGCTTTGTTCGGCAAACGGTGCGCCACGATGGTGACGGACGGCGCGGCTGGAAAGCATATATTTGCCACGTGTGACCGCTTTATGGACGAGCTGTTTACGGTTTATGGAAATCCGCGTTACGAAACCCACGCGAGGTGGGGTCGCCTCTTTCGACGGCAGCCGCTGTCCGCGTTCCGTCTCTTTGCCCGAAAGCCGACTTGCAAACAGTGGGCGTCAGTCGATGTCTTTATCGGCGCGTGTGTGTGTATAAAGGGTGGATGTAGGGAAAAGGCTGCGTGTGCTACACAACGGAAAACAATGCCAGGCGGTGAACACGACGTGCAATCGCCCACACGCGATGCTTTAGAATCGTGCCGAGCAAACTTTGCGAAATCGTTTCTGAGTTCTCAACCGGGACACCGCTGTTTTAGTTGTGATTGTCGCTGTCATGGCCAGAGTTGTACGTAACGCGTTACAAGAAATCGATTAGTTGTAATCAATTACATTTTCTTGAAATTTTGTAATATAATCGACTGCTTTTTCGAAACTGTAACGTTCTGGATAATTCAATTACATATTCTCGTAATTTATTGACGGTAAACAACAATTTTTTTCTTTCAAAATCTAGTTGTAACCAGTCTTCTATACGGCAGTTCTCGTCGCGAACTATATGAGACTTCTGTTTAGGGACCTGCCGTCCTCTCTTACGGGGGAGGGGGTCTACAGATCCTATATTTTCACGTGCAGCGCCTTACCCTAACGCCAGCAACAGCGAAGCGTGAGACTTCATAGGTGGCATGTACACTAGCACCGAAGCACCGCGCAACTACGAGCTGGTGTGCAAGGTGTTACTACGTCATAATACCGTCCTTCCCTCCAACGCATGCATTGAGGGAGTGTTCAGTGTAAACGCTGACCTCTTAACGAGGAAACGTGGAAGAATCAGCGACGACAACTTTGAAAAACAACTCCTGTTGAAAGTTAACAACGTCTAACACAACATCACAGAAGCCACAGTAAGCCTCCATCCTTCTGTCTACCATGCAAGCCGGAGTAGTTCATTAGTTTGAGTAAACTTGTGTATTGTGTTTCGGCAATAAAATTTTCAAGAAAAGTAACGCAAAAGTAATCGATTACATTTATGTAATTGCTCACTTACTTTCCTGGGCCTGTAACTGACCACTGTAATCAATTACATCTTAAAGGAAGTAATTGTAATTGTTATCGGTTACTTATTTTCTGTAACGTGTGCAAGTCTGGTGATGGCCCTCATTGGTCAGTCGAAGAAGTTTCGCTGTTAACGTTACTGACATGCGTTGCTCATCATAATATTGCGACGTCGCACGAATGAAGTGCTGAAGGGGTGTCGGTTTGAGTTGTTCTTTTAACACACGACACCTCTGTCTGCAACTCCCTAATTATCGAAGGGGGGACGCCTAGTCTGCCTCACGCCTTTATTCATTATGTGACACCAGCGCAAAACAAGGAACAAGGGACAAGGAAGAACTACAAACGAGTTGTCCTTGTTCCTTGTTCCTTGTTTTGCGCTGGTGTCACATAATGAACCACCAACTTGCCCAAAAATGTGCCTTTATTCAGTCGGGCCACTCGCGTTATTGCTTCAAGAGCAAGGTTACGGCCATGCAGGTTTTTGACGGTAAGGGACCCCTGGTGTTGTATTAAAGAACTGCTTACCTCCCACCTTTACGTCATCACATAATGTTTCTTTTTAAACCAATCACGATCCTTGTTTTCTTTCGGACTCGACCAATATGAAAAGGGATGGGGGGGGAGGGGGGGGGGGGCGCTGTGCTGAAAAAGTCACCCCCCCCCCCTTGTCATGGAGAACCCCTACGCACGACTATGATGACTGGTTTATGTGGCAGCGCATGCGCAGAAGAATGTTTCCCGGAAACGTGCGACGCCTATAGTGAAATAAATAATGATGGGTACGCGGCGTCCAACCAGTTGACAGGCGTTTGGATGCGCACACTATCTGTAAGACTACAATTTGTATGAATAATGATACAAGATATATTCGTCTACCATGTAGCCCTCTT
>JALIZH010032960.1:1860000-1955000 GCA_030522465.1 Rhipicephalus appendiculatus | reverse complement strand
TATATATATATATATATATATATATAGTGTCTGTGCGTATGTGTGTGTTGGTGGGTGCACGGTTTTTATTTTTGCTGAAACGTATAGACATACGAATCCACGCTGAAGGCCATATGGCCTTATGCGGCTTCGTTGTGAGGTGACATAAGGTTAACAGAAACACTAAAAAAAGAAGGAAATTCAACAGACAATGTTATTAAACGCACCATGGTAAAATATATAAGGAATAGCAAGGATGTGTACATAACATGCGCAATGGGAAGGATATGGCCAACAACAAAATGTGTTTTTACAAAACGTTTCACGACGTTTTCCGGGGCATATGCAGAAAAATTTTTAAAAGACGAATAAAATAGATCAATGAACGTTGAAAACTAGCCTTATAATAACTTCAAATATGCGTGTAAAGTGCAACACTGCAAGCGATTTCGAAAGCAATCGACATTGATGTGGAGGGGCATAACCTTAGGAAAAACCATTATCTAGTTATTTAAAAATACACAACACGAAAGACCATGCTATAAATAGCATAGTGAAGCATGGTATACCGCGGTCGCACACTAGTCGAAGAATCACTCACGGGAGCACCAGTGCGTGTTCGCTACGTGCAAAAGGAAACAGGTGTGTCGAAAGTATAAAGGCACTTCACAATTTCAATTGTATATTCACTTCACACACTAAGCGAATTAGTAAGACACGGTCACTGACTGGTGTGAAGAAAGAACAATGACATTTCGGGATCTACACCGCTATGCTCACCACACCCGTGGTTAAACCCGCGTTGTTTAGATTTATACTTTTCATCTTTCTCTCTCCATCTCTATCTATGACTTTAATTTCTTCACAGTTCACAACTGTTCACAGATTGTGAGCAAAGAGGAATCTGTATGCTTCCCAAAACGTCACTTTATGCTTCTGACAGTGGTCAGTAACTTGCATAGGTCGGCAAAACAGGTGGAGCTCACTCAGACTCACTCATGAAATATGCTTTGCCCTTGGGACTCACTCGGACTCAGATTCACTCAAATTTTTCCCAGCCGGACTCACTCGGGCTCAGATGCACGGCTCCATCTGAGTCTGAGTGAGTATGAGTCAGCCGACTCATGAGTCCATTAGCGTACAATTGGCTTCTTCAAACTTGGTGTAAATGCTCTTTAACACCAATATCTCGCGTAATCGGCGCTGTGCTTGGCGCCTTTTCATCTCGTACCTTATCAGTGGTTGCAATCCAGTAAGGACTTTTTTTTTTTTTTTTTGAAAGAGATAACTCACATGAAATATTTTTATCGAAAATTCCGGGGAAAAAGTTTTCGTAGGCGGGGGGGGGGGGGGGTTGGAGTCACGGCACTGCCCCCCCCCCCCCCCCCCAACACCGTAACTCACGCATCTGATCAATAAATATTGAGCTGGCGTATGAACGCTCGTGTTTTGTAGATGCGTGAGTATAAAAGTGAACCTACGTAAGGCTGATAGTAAAACTAAGTTGCGTAAATAGAACCGTAGATCGGCAAAAAAGTGTAGAGCTCACTCAGACTCACTCAAGAAATACATTTTTAGCTTAGGACTCACTCGGACTCAGACTCACCAAAATTTTCCTCAACCGGACTCATTCGGACTCACACTCACCAAAATATTACTCACCCGGACTCACTTAGACTCAGACTCACGGGTCGATCTGAGTCTGAGTTAGTCTGAGTGAGTCGACTCATGAGTGAGTTTGCCGACCTATGGTAACTTGTTTTACTAACCTGACCATGCGGTGTTCTACCGAACTCTTGACTATAAGCTATTGAGTTGATCAAACAGATATCCTTAGCTACCACCAACTAAAGCACCCGGCGCTCACTATACTTGACTGCGCCCATCCCCCCCTCCCCTACCGCTAACCCCAGAGATTGGTCAAACGAGAGCGTTAGTATAGCCAAACCACAACAGTAAATTCTCCGCCTCTGCATGCCGCAAACAATACAGTGCAAACTTCTAGAAAAGGCTGGACGCCTAAGCGCCATCAGCAGATGAAGAAGCACAAGAAAAGAGCACATGAAAAAGACGTTCTTATTTTGCGCTTCTTCTTTCTGCTGGTGGTGCCTAGGCGTGTAGGTTTTTTCTCGGAGTTATGTACCAACTAGTCCAGCAACAAGTTGCGCTAAAATACAGTGCAAGCAGCTACATCGTGCGAAAGGAATGGACCGCTTAAAAAATCACCGACCCGCACACACGTCAAACAGAAGAGTCCTGGGCGACTCCTGGAAAAAAAAAAAAAAAGAAGAAGAAGAAGAAAAAGGAGGCTCAGCTGGCGGTTTACCTGGAACGGAAGACCAGGAAGTGAGATATTGAGAAAAAGAGCCGTGCAATGGACAGAAATCAAAGAAGAGATCCCGGGAGATGGCGTTGAGAAAGACGATACACTCCAAAGGATATAAAGCGGGGGAAAGAAAGCGTCGGTAAATAAACCAGCTTCGGGGGGAAAAGGGGGGAACTCCGAGGTTTGAAGGAAGGGAGGCAACGGGAATGTTGTGGCCGGTGGTGGCGCGAGCAGCCGGCGTTCTCATGTCGGCTATAGTTCCTAGGAGCGTGAGGGCTGCACTTGTTATGTAGAGATACGAAAGGAACAGAGGAAGAATCAATGTTTGCTATCCCCGATGCTCAAACAGACACGAGCGTCCAGCAGTGCGTTCGAATCGTCCACTTCGTACCACGTGGGACAAACGCGGCCCGGTCTCTCTCTCTCTCTCCTTCGTTTCCAGTGCCTGTCATCTCGCGCTGATGCTGCTGCTGATGCCATATAACCACGCTGCCCGCCGCCCATCTCTTTTCGGTCGAACAGGCTGGCAGACGACGTACGGCCGCCGAACAGACAGCACTTCTTCGTCCAAAAAAAGAAATAAAGAAAGAAAAGCAGACGACATATTTCCACCCTTGCCACCAATGTTCGCCACACATCAACTCTCTCGCTCTTTCTATTAGTACACTACATACTATCTCTTGTAGGAGAAAGCGAAATTCCGTCGAGCCCGCAGCATCGTTTTTCTGTTCCTACAGCACACACACACACACACACACACTCACCGTGTGTCTTATAGTAGTCCACGACGGTTTATCCTCACCGTGTTCTCTTATTTGCTCCCCAGTATTGTTATACCCAATTTCGATCGTGTTCTACTTCCTCGTTCCTTCTATATAGATGGCGCTCATTTCCGTTTCGTTTATATCTATTACCGGCGCTGCGCGCTGCGCTTTCGAAGCCCGAGCAAACGGCGCGTTTCGCCTCCTTCAGTGTGTTTATAGCAGACGAAAACAAGAAAACGAAACCTGAAGTGGCCGGTGCAGACGACACCGGTGCTTTTCTCTTTCCGTTCCGTCTCGTTTCCGCGTTTTCTCGTCCTTTACGGCCTTCGTTTGTTTTACTGCCTTTTGTACTACGCCACCATTTCGTATACGCCGTTGCGTGCCTTTCATCTTGTTATTACTATTATCCACTTACGCACAGTTACATTCTCTCTTTCTCTTTCACGAGCCTCTCTCTACACATGTCGGCCGCAGAATCGTTGTTTCCGTATAAACCATAGCCATATAAACCCGCTCTGTTCGATGGGCCCGACGTTATTTTCGCAGGGATTTATGAATATCGAGTTGTGTCTATACGGACTTGCCGAACCATCTGCCCCCCAACTTGCGGCTGCCGAGCAGGCGGCTAGACCGCTTTCCGTTGGTTCTACTTCTCATCTTATATATACGCTTGTTCGTCGTTTCCAACGCCATCGCAATCATTTTGAGACGCGGGTATTGTAGGCTGCTGCTCGCTCGCGGCGTTTCATTCTTTTTCGTGGACCACAAACAACTGCCCCTTTTAATATGGCATCGCAGTCTAAGCCTAACTCTCGTAAAAAACGAAAAAAAAAACAAAACAAACAAAAACAACATTGTTCTTCGCGTATAAAACGACGGCTGGCGAGCAGTGACACTATAAACGTAACGACGTGTTCTTCGTTCATCGTCTGAAAAACGAGCAGAATTGTCTTTAACCGAAACTAAACATAACACGGTACTCCCTTTCTTGTTCTCGTCTTTATTTCTTGTCTCTTTGTTATACCTTATTTTGTTGTCGCTGTTACTGTTTAGAGGATATAAAGAAATACGCAGATCGTGGTATTGCCGAGTTGTAACTCAAAGCAAGAATCTACGTCGCATCGCGAATCGTTTCCATGTTCAGGGGTTGCAGAAAAGCTTTTATTCGGCTTTTATTATTTCTGTTTATCGTTATCTGATTTTCATAAAGAGCCCAGAACTTATATGACGGCACTCAGTTGTTATATGAGACGTTGGGAGTACATTGAACTCGCGACGGAGCGATAAATTGGGAGTATGATTTCTTGGAGAGAGACGTACGCGGATTTTATACAACGCTCGTTTGCGCCTTCAAGTCTGCACTAAATTTGTGAAATGGGACTCCTCCATAAAGTGCGTGCGTGCGTGCGTGCGTGCGTGGGTAGTATGTTGCTTACATTGTTTTGTTTTAATCAAAGCCCGAAACATGAATGTGAAACAACCTAGTACAGCCACAGTTATTAACGACACGCATACTTGGTACGACGCCTCAGCGGCCCTCTTAAAGGGACCCTGAAACGGTTATTTGAAGCTTTGTCAGCGTTCAGGCTAGAGCATCATCGAACCATTGGCACCACAAATTTCGCTGCACGCCGTGTACTAAGGCGGCTACGGCCAATTATATCATACCCTCCTTCTTACCCCTGCCTTGCCTCCTCAACTCATGATACACGCTGGCATCGCTGGCGATCGCAGAGCTCATGTGAGCACACTCGATGGTTTGAGCTTCGCCCGGTGATGACCTCTGAGACTGCACGCCGACAGGTTGCGTGCATCTCGGAGACCATATCCCCAGTGCGCCCGGCAGCACGCACGCCGTCTGGCAACAGAGACATCGCGGAGGGGTTGATATCTGCTCCGACAGGTGCCGCCACCCTACCAGCCAATTTTTCGTGCGCGCACACCGCAGCCAATCAGATCGTGCGCAGACTGCGTGTCATACTGGGGAGGGGCGGTTGAAAACGCGTTGGGCTGAGCCGCAGTGATCTGCAGCGATTCGCAGCTTTATAGCGTTGTAATCAATTACACAGTGTACGCAGAGAGCTTAAATTAGTCTGTAAATGAGCCTTAGGACTTGGTCTACTGGCTCAATGTGTTTGTACAAAATCGTCAAAACCGTTTCAGGGTCCCTTTAAAGTAGGACGTAGACCTAAGCTCGGAGCGTATCTGTAGAGGGAATATGCTATCGCCAAGGACGAATGCGTCATGTGCATCATATTTCGCTGCCGTTGGCACCACAAAATCGTACGATACGAAAACGTATCATCGAGGTTTTACTGTGTTAAAGGCGTACTGACACAAAATTTCGCGGCCGAGATAGCCTGCGGGATCGATTCCCGTGAACATGCGTATATCATCTGCAAAATTATCAACAGCGAAGATAGCTTGGAAGGTATTTTAAAGCAATTTTTAAGTTTGAATGGGACCCCCTTACTTCTCTCACGTCACCACGCTGCAGTCAATAAAACAAGTTGTGATGACGTCATAACCGCCATTTTTCTTTTGACGCGTTTGTTAATTGGCTGCTCGCGAGTCCGCGGCCGCGGCGCACGCGTTGAAAGTTTTGTGTTTGGCGACACTGCTGTCCCGTTTCCTGTTCGAAAAGACTTGCTGATGCGGAACCGTGAGGAAGTGCGTCACAGTTCTGTGTGCTGACGTGGTCGAGAGCTGCACACGCTAGGTGGTGATAGTTGCACCCAGCGGCTTGTCGTTTTCGGAGCTCTCTCTCTCTTTTTTTTATACATTTACTCACTTTCTTTCCTTCCTTACCTTTCTATTCCCCCTTACCCCTTCCCCAGTGCAGGGTAGCAAACCGAAAATTTTCTTCAGGTCAACCTCCCTGCCTTTCACTTAACCTTTCCCTCTCTCTCTCAAACAGAAACTGAAACTGGTCGGTAATGTGGAGCCTGTAATTAATTATCTGTCGCGCGCTGCAGCAAACGATGTGCCGTGTTATGACTAACAGGCCCCAAGCAATACATTGCAGCAAAAAAAAAAAACGCGAGGCCAAAATTTTTGTGTCAGTACCCCTTTAACTAAGGCGGTGAATTGATTGTGGTAGTGACGGTATGGTTCAAACGCTGAATTTTGTCAGGTATGTTCATTTTTTTCTTTTTTTTTATGCGTGCAAATATTTCTCGCCTTTATTTCTTCCTGTACTACCGTGATTTTTCTATGTACAAAGTGTGACGCACAATCCCCCGTTTAAAAACAATATTAACGATGATATATCTGTACATGTTTATTTAAGATTGGAGGTTTGCCAAAGAACATAAATTAACGATACTAAGGTGATGACATGGCATTGCACACATAGCTAAGCGCCAAGGAATGATACTCATTACGTAGCCATGACTACAGAGAAATAAGTCACACGATGAACCTAATATTAGTCGCAACAATGTTGCACTGTAATCTGCAAATTTAATACTGCATTCTGCTATTGCACAGTTAAAAATGCTCATGCGTACTTCATATATATATATATATATATATATATATATATATATATATATATATATATATATATATATATATATATATATATATATATATATATATATATATATATATATATATATATATATATATATAAGAGCTCTCGCTGAATCAGTTTCTCGGCATTGAATAGAAGACGCCGAACCGTTCAGGTAAACGACGTATAGGTGCCCTATATGTAACAGTGCCGTGACAGTTCGTCAGAAAAGGACGACCCTCAACCAGGAGATCGGCTAATTGCTAGCGCTACGTTACTCTGCATTATGTGAATACAAAGTTCACCCGATTATCTGTTTCCAGCTTAGTGATCGCGTGTCGCACAGGCTTAGCAATGTACTAGAAACGTCCTCCCTCCAGCGGCCACAATTGGACGCAGCGTTGCTTTGGGTTCACCGAAAAGTTGAATAATTTCTGGGGTCTTATGCGTGCGGAAACCACGAGATGATTACCGAGGCATGCCGAAATCTCGACCATTTGGCGTGTTTTAACGTGCACCGACATAGCACAGCCGACGGGCCTCTATAGCATTTCACCTTCCATCGAAATGCGACCGCCCGGCCGGGATCGAACCCGCGACTTTCGGGTCAGCTGCCTATCACTGGAATCCATTATACAACCATGGCGGACCCAGGGAAAATTTAAAAATGTCACGAGACGTTCGTATAAGTGAACATTTTATTTTATGATTATCTCCATGCCGCAACTGATAACCGCCCGTACTTCTTGCCAGTCGTCGGGCGTTTTCTTGCAACGGCGAAGCTGAATGAATGTTTATCTCAAAGGGCGATCCGCGAGAGTCGTGGTCGCATTTCGAGAGTTGTGATACCGCGAGTTGTAAGAGTTCTCTGTTATCGTCGAAAAACGGGGTACCGCCTCCATGTTGACGTTTTATTTACTTTTTTTTTTTTTGTCTATCTCTTCGCGCGTGGTTATTGTGAGTGACCCTTCCAGAGAACTTCTCGAAAGAGAGCGTTATCGGCAAATTCGCAAGCAAACACGTCTTCTTGCGTCGCGTTATCTGGAGAGGAAATATCCGGCCCGCTCTCCTTCGCTTTCCCGCCCACTAGAGGACTCTCTCCGGTTGCCTCACCTTTGAGTTACTGCACATGCTACCTTTAGGTAGCATAGTTGCGCGCTGGTCTGTCCAGCAACCACCATTGCGCACAAGTGTCGGTTCTGGGCAACCTCCACGTCTTTCTCGGTTTCTCGATGTCGCTCTGTGAAAAAAACACACACACACACACACACACACACACATATATATATATATATATATATATATATATATATATATATATATATATATATATATATATATATATATATATATAAGCTAAACGGCGAAGCCGCACTCCGTTTTTGCAGGCGTCATTCCTACCGTGTCGCCGATCGACGTGTTTGGTGTGTCGAAGACCGGTGATTTAAAAAAAATGGGCCGAGCGTCAGGCTCTCCGCAATGCACGGTTGCTGGCGGTGCTCGGGAGACAGACGCGCAACTCTGGTACCTAAAGGTAGCATGAACAGTAACTGTACCTCACCTCCGTGGTGTCGAAGTAGCTGAAAGCCGCGAACGCTGTCGCCGACTGTTCTAGCTTTTCTTTCGGCTCTCTAGATAGTGCAGATGTAGGTGTATATGTAGATGTAGATGTGGATCATAAAATTTTGGTATTGTCACGGACGGAGATGGTACAGAATGACGACGACGAAGCGGACGACTGAACGCAGATTAGGCATTTCCATGCAGCAGCTTTTCCCCGTACGTCGTATTTAGTCATTATCATTTCAAATTACAAGTAAAAACTAAGGAATCCTCCTGAACTCTCACAAGCAGTGCAACATTCGCACTGGCTACAGCTTGCCCTCACAGCTCTCAAAAACTGGCGTCGTTGGTCTCTCGCCACTGGTCATTTAAATTAATGGAATGTCACACACGCTTATAGCTCGGAAGGGGCATCACCTCCTTAGAGCCAAATTCTGGGGCTCAGGACGGATAAGAAATTCCGGGCAAAATTAGAGCTGAAAGTCAACGCAGTTTCGTCCGCGCTGCGCTCAAGGTCAGCACTCAAAGGGAGCACAGCGTGCCCGAAAGAGCTCTCCGGCACGGCCTACTAGCTGTTAAGACGTTTCACGCTATACTACGTTCGGTGAAAGTTTCTTCGGCGTAGCGGGCGATTCACACTCAGAGGAGCCGAGTGAACGGCGGCGCGCCAGCCGGCCGTCTCGGTTCGCCGACTCTTCGACGCCAGGCTCTCTCCTCGAGGCAAGAAGAGTGAGGCCGAGGAAGAGGAGGAGGAGGAGAGGAAGAGGAAGGGCGCTTGTAAACGGGAGCCGCGGCGCGTCCGTCGTTCATCAGCGTAAGCGATACGCCGCGGCCCCAAAACAGCCGCATTGTCGTCGGCGTGAGCGAAAACCCTTTACGGTCCTTCAGCGCCAAGACGCCGTCGCCGTGGCAACGATCAACCCCTTCGGCCGACGCCTCTAGAGGCCTTGCCGTCCGCATGTGTTCTTTCTTTCTTTATTTCTTGCTTGCTTGCTTGTTGTCTCGTGTACGTTCGTTCTTCCGTCTTTGCTCTTTTCGCCCCTCCTGTAAACAACGTGTGTGTACCACTCTGCCGCCTGGTGGTGCCCGGAAGGCCTTTTTTTCTTTCCTGTGGTGAAACGCAACGTGAGATAGCGAAGATGTGCAGCTGTAAAACTTACACGGCTGAGCTCTCCGCTGCCGAGCTCAGCGACACCAATTCTCGCGAAGGATGAAAGCGTAAAACAAAAATGCGTTATTGTTGTATCGCTGGAGGCAAGAGAGAAACGGATCGCGGACCGACAATGAGAAAGTGTATTACGATTTGTCGGCTAGAAAGAGTGTAGCAGAAATGAATGACGAACCTTTGTTGTGGTTGCTGTTTGTTTTTCTAAGGATGGTGGACAGATACACTGTCTTTCAAAGTGTTTATAAGCTGCAGCGCGTGTACCTACCCGCTGCTCTCGTACTTTGAATCGCATACTGAGGCACCATTAGAATTCTAGCAGTTTTCGAAGCATCGGTGATTTTAAAGGGGACTCTAAAGAGAAAAACGGCTTTTCTCCTATTGGTAAATTACTCTTTCACAATTGCAAAATCACCGCGCTTGACGCCCGAAACGAAAATGCTGGTGGCGACGCCACCTGAAATTCTCGCACCATACGCCGTGACGTCATAGACTTTGACGGCGTCTACAAGGTCCCCTACCAAGCTCCTAGTCAGAGAAAATGAAGCACGTTGTCCTCTGAGGGGATCATAGACTTAACAAACCAAGTTTCAGGAAATTTAGTTGAAGCTATGTCGCCAAAATACGGAAAATACACTTTGAGATCCACGACGACACGATCGGAGATTTCAGCGCGAAATTTAAAAATGAAACTCTGGCCCTGATTTCCTCATGTACTTATTAATAAACCTATGATGGTGACATTAACAACATTAGAGTTCTCAGAGTACAATTTACCAATCTAAGCCGATTCATTTTCGTCACTTTAGTGTCCCTTCAAGTGCCCTGTGTTGCTACCTGTCCCGAGCTTCGCGAGACATCACCGCGATGCAGGAGATACGCAATCGCGAATGGTTGCTAGGCGCCCTACAATTTCTGGAAGTGTCGCAAGTCTCGAGTCGCAGCTAAAGATCCCACACCCTCCTACTTTCGTCCGGACCAACATTTTTTTCAGCCTTGAAGTGAGTAGGCGTGAAATCTTTCCTCTTTCCTCCCACTTGATGAGCGTATTAGGTAAACCCCTTTTACCATAGTAAAGATCATTCATTCATTCATTCATTCATTCATTCATTCATTCATTCATTCATTCGGGCGTGCCCTTCGGTGTAATTATACCACATGATGGAGGTTTGTGCGAAAGGCAATATCGCGAAGAACGATATTCGATATAGACCACAGGCGTGCGCAGGGTTCCACATTCTGAGGGGGGAAGAGGGGCAGCATCACCCCCCAGCATAGGCGTGCGCACGAGGGGGGGCAGAGGGGGAACGGCCGCCCCCCCCCCTAGTTACCTAAGAAAGGGGGGGGGGGCGCAAAATCTGCCCCATACATTGACTTAATAGGGAAGGGGGTGCTGCGACGAGCCTTCGCCCCCCCCCCCCCCCCCTCCCCCCACCCTGAAGGGGAACCCTGCGCACGCCTATGCCCCCCCAGCATCACCCCCCACTAAAGAGAAGCTACACCAATGGAGTGCATCTCACAGCAACCTTCTTGGCCCCCACCTTTCAGGGCGTAAACCTGGGAAGCATATGAACAGTTCTTAAAATGCAACATCAAGGATCTCCGGCTTCCATTATCGTCAAGAAGCTGCGTGGCCATAAACCGTGCACTTCAAACAACGGAAGGGACAGGTCCCACTGAGTCAAGGTATGGGGCAGACTTGGCGCCCCTTTAGAAGATTTAGGAAGGTGCCCGCCTCCCTGCTCCCCCCCTATGCGCACTCCTATGATGTGGACCCAAGAAAAAACGCGTGGATTACTGTTTAAAGAAGGCCACGTGCTACCGCAGCGCAGGCGGCAAGAAACTGGCTTACAGCAAATATCGCCGCAAGCGAAACACGAAGACAAAGACAGCACAACGAGAACGTGGCTAGCTCGTACCAGCTAGCTTGTTCTTCCATCTCATAAGGGCAGAAAAAGATGTTTTGAGAAACTGACCAGTGGTCAAACGTCTTCGAGCAGGACTCAAGAGTCTTAGGCACATACCGTGTCAATGCCTGAACACGTCCGTTACTGTTATAGTTTTCCGCGATGAAAAGATGGTTTAGCCTTTTCTGCTTGATGGTAACCATAAAAGTATTCTGGCTCATTGGCATGTCCCCACCATAAAGCGACGTTCCCCTTGTCTTCTTTATTTTTCGTTTTTCCCCCTCTGGTATGAATTTTAGCAAGGTATGCTTTTAGTAGTAAGCCGATTAGTTAAAGCTTCTCGGCTTGAAGCTGCCTCGTCAGAGAGCTGAATTTCGAACGGCTGCTTATCCAACCGTGCCGCAGGAAAGCATAAACTCGCAAAAGCCTTATCGTATAACCAGAGCTCCGACTGCATACAGGTTACATTTAAGCGTGTACCGACAACACCAAAGGACTTTGGAAACTTTCCGGTGCACTCCCACGCGTCCGAGTGTTCCGTTTTGCTTTGCCGCGTTGCCGGCGAGCTCAAAATGCGATCCCTTTGAAAGCGTGCACGTCTATATACACCGCTAGCAAATATTCTGTTCGCTGAGGCACGCAAACATAAACAGGCGGCGTTGAGGCCGGATCGTCCGCAACTGAAAACCGCAGAGATCATGCTCTCAGCGTTCTCCGATGCGTACATTTGTCTTTGTTTTTTTCGCCCATCGTTTCCTGTGTATTACGTTTCAGCTTCATAAAGAAAAATGAAACAGAAAGATACTTCATGGAGCACGAAATCGGTTCTGTCCCCGTATTTTGTCGTCCCGGTCTCGCTCTAGTTCCGCAAGCTTTTCGCGATTTTCTTAGTTGCCGAGCTTCAGCTATGTACAGCTGGGAGCCAAGAGCCCACCACCGGGCATTCAGATCTCTCGGCCATGCTTACGCCGCTTACCTGTAAACATATGTTAAAGAACCGAAGTTTAAACGTTACGGTTCGCCAAAGGTTTCCAGTTCCGCATCTGTCCTTGCTTTCTTCACAAATGGCTTTCGGTAATTTACTTAAAAACTACGTTAGGTT
The DNA here is from genome assembly GCA_030522465.1 of Rhipicephalus appendiculatus. Classification (NCBI taxonomy): domain Eukaryota; kingdom Metazoa; phylum Arthropoda; class Arachnida; order Ixodida; family Ixodidae; genus Rhipicephalus; species Rhipicephalus appendiculatus. Next base: position 1,942,680 of record JALIZH010032960.1, on the reverse strand, counting down.
CTGTCCCTGGTTCTTCACTGACAGGCTCTCTTTAGCTCCGCAAACGCTGTTTGAATTAGCGCCCCGCTAAAAGTCTTTTAAACAGTCGACACCGCAGTGGATGCTTTTCTTCGGTGAGCTTCGACCGGAAAGCGTCGACGAAAAAGAAGTTAACGAAGACAGGACGCTGATAAAGAAAAAGTATGTGTTTAAATGACAGATTTAAATTCTATTCTGAGAGGAAAATGGGAAGGGAAGGTTGAGAGGGACCGGCACACATCCAGGGTCGAAATGATAAACCTATTCTTTCGTTAGGGTTTTTTGTGATTGGTCGGCAGCCTTCTTTAATGATTGCGTCCGACACTCTCTTGGATTGTACTCTTCCGGATATTTCTTGCATTACAACTTTTTTTTTTTCTTAGGGGGGGGGGGTGGGGGGGGGGGGGGGAATCCAGGCATTCATTTTTCTTCGGAGTTGGATATCAAGTATAGCTCCATCCGCCTTCGCGTTTCGTTTACGCGCAATCTCCTCCTCTCCCTCTATCAATCTTATTTTCCTTTCCCTCCTCCCCCCAATTCCACGGAGGTGTCCTTGCACGCGCGGCCGCGCAGGCCGCGCGCGGGAGCTTCGAGTTTCTCGCCGCGTTATTTACGACGCCGTACGGACAACCACCCTGGATCCCTCTGTGGCTGGATGTGCGGCGTATCCGCCACCACCGTGCGAAGAAAAGTGATTTCCCCGCAATCGAATAGGCCATTCGGTAGAGTCCGGCCGAGTAATGCTCGCGCCGCGGTATCCTGCAGCGTCGCCGAACCTACCATCAGGTTAAGACGAGGGAAATCTCGCACCCGCGCGTGTATGCCATCGAGTACGGCCCTATTACGACGAACGCTCGCAGCGCCGCGCAGTGGTCGGTAGCGGCACCGCCTTTTCGTACGCAATGCGAGAGGCGCTGGCTTCGGTAGCCGCAACTGCGCAGCCGGATGCGGCACGCTGGAAGACAGGTAGCAGGCTGATCCAACTTGTTATATACGCAACGCTCGCATCGGCAAACGCGGTGAGCGAGAGATGTATGGATGCCTAATGAAGGAGTCTCGCCAGGTGTGTTTCTTCCTGTTCTGCTTACGAGAACACCCCGAGTTGCCTTCGCCCCCCCTGGTGACCCGACGCGTGCATGCATTACGCCGCGTGTCGTTTCATACGCCGCCGCTCCCCCCCGCATTCTCTCCATGTATGTGCCCCGTCGCTCCTTTCGCCGTATAACTCTGACACGAATTCCTCGTCATCTGCTTTTCGCGATTCGAAGGATTAATTAGCGTCCTTTCGAACGCCGGCATGCATGAAGGCCTCGCAGGAGCTCCCAACGAGACTTCGCGGCCATGTTTGTGTCGCCGCAGACCCATTCGTCTGCGATTATAATTAACAGGGAAGGAGGCTGGCTACGAATTCGGGTGCGTTCCGTATCAGACACGACGTTCTTCTTGAGTTAATATTGGTTGTACGTGAGAGAGAAATAATAAAATGAGTGAAAGGCAGGGAGGTCAACCAGAATTGTAGCATCTGATTTGCTACCCTGCACTAAGGGGAGGGGGAAAGGGAAAGAAAAAATGGCAACTAGCGTGAGAATAGATGGGGCCTCTCGAGCGACGAGGTTTCACGATGCACAGAGCGGACGAAGAAGGAAGGAACAGGAGAGAGAGAGAGAGGAAAGGCAGGGGTGCTAACCAGTCTAGAACAACTGGTACGCTACACTACACTGGGGAAAGGGATAGGGAAGCCTTAGGGTTGAAGGTTGAAGAGAGTAAGAAGCGTACGTGCCAGAAAGACAACCATCCTCACTGCCCCTATGCATCTCCCTGATTTTCCATGTATGCTCGGGAACAACACCAACCTCGCGAAAACCTTGTTGATTTGCCGCGCGCTTTGGTCGCGACGTGGCAGTTTGTCGTTAAAGGGACATTGAAAAAATAGGGGGACTAGTAAGTTAAACTTTCATCTGGGTGAGTTAGTTCATAGCAGTAGGAAGAGACAGAGCGACTAAGGCAAGGGACGTGTGCGGTGTGTGTTCTTCGTCCCTTGTCGTAGTCGCGCTGTGCCTTCCTACTAGTTAGTTATTAAGGTTGTTGCCATACGCGTGTATCATTGATTGATTGATTGATTGATTGATTGATTGATTGATTGATTGATTGATTGATTGATTGATTGATTGATTGATTGATTGATTGATTGATTGATTGAGTGAGTGAGTGAGTGAGTGAGTGAGTGAGTGAGTGAGTGAGTGAGTGAGTGAGTGAGTGAGTGAGTGAGTGAGTGAGTGAGTGAGTGAGTGAGTGAGTGAGTGAGTGAGTGAGTGAGTGAGTGAGTGAGGCAGACAGATACATATTTCTACCTTCCTTCCTTATGAAGTTGTCAACTCCGTACGAGTAATGGTAGAAATGAAAAGGGAAATGGAAGCGAAGACTTGAAAAAGTTCGTTTTTTACTCAAATACTAAGCTTTCACAAAACGCAGGGTCCAAGGTTATTCCTTCTACCGAAGGGAACGGGTCGTCGCTTTCGTCGGGCATCACTGTCCCTTAACGCCTAATAGAAAATTCGAATGTTGCAAGAGCTACAACAACAACAACAAAAACAACAACGAAAACATTTAACGCGGCAGCAAATCTTCCCGGTACGTTACCAGTCGTAATATACTTCGACATGTTATACTCCGTGCCGAAGAAGGGGGGGCTTATAGTCAGCTGCTATGGTGACAGTTCGCGCCACACAATGGGCGAACACGACAGCACATTGACAGGTAGGTATATATGTCCGCGCGGAGTGGATGCCTTGCTTTCCAGTGAGAACGACCGTATACGTTCGGTGGTTCCAAGTGGGAGATAAATAGTAAAGGAATACCTGTACGCCGTATAAAGGCGCGGCGCTGTAGGGTTGATGTCAGAGAGCTCCCTTCGGATGGCAGCTGCTATCCGGACGTGCGCGGCCGTCCATCTAAGTCGTTCCCCATTGCACCCGTCCCATCAGCGGAAGGTGCGAAAACCAGCTGGCGCGAGAAAGAAAGGTGGCTTCGAGACGACGTGGTATGCAGCGAAGAGCGACAAAGAAAAGACGAGCAGGGGAAGAGATGGTACAAAAGCCTTCCCGTAACTTGTCGTCCAGACAGCTGTTGCAGACGCTTCGCCTCTATACACGTAAACAATTCAACTCAGTACCGGAAAGATACCGACGAGGCACCGTACTTAATGCGACGGGTATACGCCTGCCACTATACTCATGTACTCGGGCTTTAGTTTCAAGGCACTGCGATTTGTTACTCGATCGAATACTGCCGCTCAAACAGTCCGCCTCTTATTTGCTCGAGGCATTTCATGGACCGGCCATCTTTTTGTTCGTGACCTTAACTTTAACTAGATAAATAGAAAGGAAGCGAAGCTATTGATTAACTAGAGAAATCCGAATGAGAAACGCTTACAAACCGACTGTCCGGTTTGTTAACCTTAACTAAGGCTATAAGAGAAATATTTATTGCAAGGAAGGAAATGGTGAGGAGATGAACACTTAGAACACGCGAAAATTCAGTCAGGTGTATATTCGCCGCAGAAAAAAAAAAAGATTAGCACAAGCGACTGTTGACCGGAACGGTCACTTGTACTAATCTTATTCGGCGGGGACTACGCATCTAGCCCCAAGACCTACACTGTGGGCATTTCTTGCAGAAGCGACGGATGTGGCCGCACTTTTTGACTTGGGAAATGATCTGGAGTCCTGCCAATGAAAACGTATACGCACAGAGAGCGATAGAAAAAGGAGGAGGAGGGAGAGAGAGCCGTGTTTCCTGCTGTCGAGAACGCGTACACATCAAGTGCTCGGTGGTTTCCTGGGACGCCAACCGGGGTCGTTCGTCAGACTATATGCCAGGGCGATAGACTAAGCATCAACGTTCCTAAATGCCATTGCCATCTACAAGCAGCAGGCCAATGTGGCTTCTGCAGTGGGAGAGGCTACACTCGGTGTTTGCAGCCGCAGCGAAGGATACGGGTTACAACGTAGGCCATTGAAGGCAAACGAAGAAACACAGAAAGGTAACGGGCAAGTGAACGCTACGCAACTCGCCGGTCTCTGCGACAGATTCGGTATGGATCCTTACAAGCGTTCTCTGCGTGTCGTGGTGATCGCGCCTTCCGTATTGCGAGATGTTCGCTGGTAGCATTTGAAGAGATTTACCGCGCCTCACTTCGCCGACCGTTCTTTTGACGCTGTAGCTCATTGAAGCATATGTTTTCGGTAAACCGACGTGGAATAATATACATCAAGTCCCGAAATCCTGCGACGGGCGAAGAAAACGCGTCCATATATCAAAAGTTATGTAGACCCCGAAAGCACATTGACAGGATAACAAAGATGGAACTTCCATGTTCTCTCTCTCTTTTCTTTTTCGCTTTTTGAACGTTGACACGTATTCAGCCTCCGGGAGATGCTTCCACGCTTCCGGGGATATCCCGCTTACGTGCAGATATTCACGCAACAACGCTCGAATCTCCCAATATTAGGTCCCCCCAACCCGCGTAATCGGTCGGGGACTAGCTAAGAGCGACGCCGAGGGAATAACAACGAGGTTTCCAGGAGCCAAGCGCAAGGGAGGGATATGAGTGGCTGAGAAGGGTACGCTATAGCTGAACTGCCGCTTAAGTTTAAAATGATGCGCAGAGAGAAGGAAAGTTCATAAATCCTTCGGAAAGAAATACGGACCGGATGGGAAGAATGATGGTGATAAATGGACACCCTCCAAACTTCTGTACGCGCTCGGGACGACGAAGCGTCTCCGAAAGTCTGCAACTACACGAGTGACATTCGAGGATAATCCCACCCTGACGCCGCCATCTGGGCTTGAAAGGAAGGACCATTTCACCGCACATCTTGGCTTACTCGCCGATATGTGGAAAAGATGGAAGTTTTGTGTGTGTGTGTGTGTGTGTGTGTGTGTGTGTGTGTGTGTGTGTGTGTGTGTGTGTGTGTGTGTGTGTGTGTGTGTGTGTGTGTGTGTGTGTGTGTGTGTGTGTGTGTGTGTGTGTGTGTGTGTGTGTGTGTGTGCGTGTGTGCGCGCGTGTGTGTGTGTGTGTGTGTGTGTGTGTGTGTGTGTGTGTGTGTGTGTGTGTGTGTGTGTGTGTGTGTGTGTGTGTGTGTGTGTGTGTGTGTGTGTGTGTGTGTGTGTGTGTGTGTGTGTGTGTGTGTTGCAAGGATTGCGCTCTATGTGTATCTCACCCCATGGGGTACTTTCACAATGTGACCTGCAGGCTAGCAGCTGCTGTAATCTAATGCAATAACCGCTTAGTCTTCAGAAGATCAAAATTCTTGAACAGGGAGGGGGGGGGGTGGAGCACAGTGGGTTGTCACTCGACACAACGTTCCGAAAACCAGTCTTGTCTCCTTCAGTCAGCAGCAAAAGAGATGGTGACAAGACCTTTTATCGAACTTCTGCCTCGTTTGCACGCAAGGTTCGGTGTTTCTACCGAACTCCGTTTGCAGCAAATTTTGTTCTAACGACTTGAAAGGATTGCTTCGCTATTGCCATTCCTTCGTTTTCGTTAACGATATTGCGACAGTACATGAACGGTATAAGCATTGTTCATAAAACATTTCAAATTTCTGTCTGCCTCATTCCTCTCAAAGGAAAAACAAAACAAGGACAAGAACGCTGCTTTCGAAAATCGTATTTGTCCCGAAGTCAGCTGCCTCAGAAACGGGGTCACGTGACAGTCATCGAAGGCAAGCGAGAGTCAGTGCAAAGAACGACCAGAAGTTGTGCTAGTCGGTACTGAACTCATGGCAAGAACGTAGGTGTGCAGCCATGGACGCAAGAGAAGATATCCAGACCACACAAACGCCGGCGTTTGTGTTGTTCCTATCTCTTCTCTTGTGCCCGTGTCTCATGAGTCAGTACAAGCCAGGCAGTCGTCCGAAAGAAACAGAGTGCTACACTTAATAATTTGGACCGGGATATTGCGATGCTGGGGCGAAATTTGAGTGAGCACAAAAGAATAAAAGGGCGATTCAGAATGCAGAATGAGAGAGACCAGAAAAGGGATTAGAACTGTCCCAGCCTCCTATAATTCAAGACACGTTGAAATAGAAACTGAAAGACACGGCGCTGTGATACTCGACGATTGACTTTGTGTCTCAACTTCGGTCACGTCTTCTGTCGAATCCGATACAGCTCCTACCGCCAACCCCTTACACCCGTTCGTATATATTTTGAAACCACACTTCGCCGAAAGTCAACATTCCCGGCGAACACGGTGACTGGATGAAGCGACGAACAGAAAGTAAGTGAAAGTAAGGCATACCAACCCTGTTGTTGCTGCCATTCTGTCGCAGCAGACAACAGTGTCGGCAAAACAAACAAAACGCTACGTCGACCAAGCTCTACGAGCATACTTCAGTATACTGAATACAATGTACCCGTACATGAACAACAAGCATGACTCGGAACAGTAGCGCAAAAATTACACAAGAGACGACAGAGCAGACGGGACACAGCGCTACTGTTCCGAGTTATGCACTACCAACTAGCCCACCAGTCTGTCCTTCTAAACAAGTATGACATCAGGCCAAGTAAGGTTAAGTTTTTTTTTTTTCTTTTAGTGGAACTGACTTATACACGCGAAAGTAAACAAGAGGGCTACCATGGCAAGAAGGTAAACACCGTATCGGATTACTTCAAAGCGAAAGCAGCGCTCGGACAAAGGAAGGACCACTTGTTGACAACGCCCACTCTTGCAACTTTACGTATCAGACAAACATCGACTCCTTTATGTTTCGACGCTCCCCAAAATGCAAAGTGCGTGATACGGCTTGTGTTCCGGTAAAAGCGGGCGCGCTATCGCACGGCGTCAAAACACGATTATAAGCGCGCGCGAGAAGCCGAACGCCGCAAGCATAAAACGAGAACTAGAGGGGGGAAAAAAAGAAAGAAAGAAAACCGAACGCGGAGCGCAGGCGTTGAGCAACAGCCACTCGTCCACGCATACGTCGCACTCCCCTGTCGACGGCTTCACCGCATCCGAAGGTAAAAGTGCACAGGAAGTGACGGTTAAACATTTAAAAAATAAAAAGGTGGAGGCAAGCAAAGCACACATGGAAGAGGTACTGGGAAGGCGAGAAGCGATGAAGAAAGGCGAGCCCCTGAGAACAACAGCACGGCGTGCTGTGCTATGGCTGCGGCGTCGCCCCGCAAGCGAGCGCGAGTGCATGGACCCCGTTGCGGCATGGTTCGAAGTCCGTGCTTCGGCAACGACTCAACAAAGGCTGGTCTACCCGAAAGCTGAGAGACATAGAAAGGGGAGAGAGGGGGGAGAGAGTCTCAAGCATCATTCAGCCATCAACACGTATACGCGTCGTATAGAGGGTTTAGTTGGGGGGGGGGGGGGGGGGTTGGTTGTGATGGGGCGTGAAGAACGGAAGAGGCGCGGGAGAAGCGAACCCTATGTCCTCACTTCGAAACGTGACCACGTTGACTCGGTGCCCAAGAGATTTTGCAGGCGGCGAGATTGAGTGACGAGCAGTTTGCGAACACCGATTTGAAAGGACTTTGCGATGTAGATGTCGTACCAGAAATAGTCAAACGCCCGAATCAAGAAGTCCTCGGACAGATTGGAAAATATTTGGGAGCAAACAATTTAACTTCGTTATAATAGCAGCGCACCATAACGCACCCCACAACCCACTTCTGATTACGCCAATGGTCCATGAGTGTTCACTGAGAAGAAAAACATTTTAAAGATACGGTATTCGAAGGTCACCGTGTGCACTACAACATATCAGCTTTTCATATCGCAGACGTAACCTTATCGGTATAGTCTCCATTAGTGCGACCGCTACAGGCCACCGCATGCATAAAAAACAGCGATAGAGCAAAAGAAAGAAAGAAAGAAAGAAAGAAAGAAAGAAAGAAAGAAAGAAAGAAAGAAAGAAAGAAAGAAAGAAAGAAAGAAAGAAAGAAAGAAAGAGAAACTAAACAGGTGGCATCGGGTGGTTTGCTACGCTGTGCACCGGGTTGGGTGGAGGCGGGAAGGATAGATAGATAGATAGATAGATAGATAGATAGATAGATAGATAGATAGATAGATAGATAGATAGATAGATAGATAGATAGATAGATAGATAGATAGATAGATAGATAGATAGATAGATAGATAGATAGATAGATAGATAGATAGATAGATAGATAGATAGATATTAACAACAATAAAAATGATGTGTGTGATTCGTCAGTCAGCGCGTATTTCGTTTTTCCGCCCAGCTGCATGGGGCGTTCACCCCGCCTTCGCGCAGTCGTTGCTCTGAAGAAGAGGCGTTGGTTGGCCGAGCGCCGGCACCTGCTTTCGTCGAAGGTCTTATTACACACCACCGCCGATGGGATCGCGTAGCTCAGAGAACGCAGTCGGTTCTGCCATCTTCGGTTCACATAGCCTTCTCACTGTGGTTGTCACCTCGGCTGTTGTTCATCGCCTCTGGCTCACTCGCTCTCGAGGGCCCATGTACTAAACGCACGCTTAGGTGAAACCAGACCATTCGACACATTACCACGCTCATCCCTCACTACCATGCCTACGTCCTCGAACGCTCAGTCATGAAACTGGTGACCAAACTCATGTGCAAGCAGCTTAAAGAGCACGCGTGTCTTTGTTCGCATCAGTGGCGTAGCCAGAAATTTTTTACTGGAGTGTGGCGGATTGGCCACCTCCTGCGTATGTTCGTGCCTGTGTTTGTATGTGTGTATGCATATGTACACATGCAAACCCTAAGAATTTCTCGCCCCAACAGCCATTCTGGCTACGCCAATTGTTTGCGTGTGTACGCGCAGCCGAATCTGCTACACGTGCTGGATCTGCTGTCAATTTCCTCATATCATATTGGCCTTACTGACCAGCGCCTCTATGAAAACATTGGACCAATGTAAATAACGCGGACTTAAATAGCGCAGGTACAGCGATGTCCACAGCACCTAAAGATTTTTTTTTTACTGTACATGCGTACATCGCGTACAAAACAGAACTCCTTTACGCATGTATCCGTAAACATTCGAATCATCACATTCCCTCGCTCTGCTCACCACATTTTCCCAGTTGTCTATAGAACTCGCACATGTGGACTACAACGTTGCTCCGCAAAGCTGCGCGAGAGAACCAAAAAGGTCAAGCGGCCGCACGTGACCGGATGAGCGGTCGAGCCTATCGTATGAGCTTCGTTGTTGCTCCGCGGATCAATGTTTGACCACGGGAGTAATCAAGCTGTCACTCCCCCGCAAGGCGCTCCTCACTGAATTGCACGGGTGTGCGCGGCGGCGCGTGCTTACACGTGTATTCGAAAGGCTCAGCCTGCAGCTCCCGTTATCACGAGCCCATATATGTACAGTACGGCAGCCCGCGTACGATATACTACTGTACAGCAGCTGGCAATCATCCCCGGCGGCCATGGGTGCGTTCGAACGGACGAAACGCCATTGTGATTGGGTGCCCCTTGTTTGAGATCAATAGGCCTCGACGAGGACACTCCTACACTCGGTGTCGTCGTTCGTATACCAATCCGACTGTTGTCGCACCACTACACGCTTCGGTACCGCGGAAATTGCGGCCGCTCTCTCGTACAGTGGCGAGCTCGTCGAGTGCTACGTACTCTCGGAGACGAGCGATTTCTTTGCTCTCGGCTCCTCGGTACGAGACACTGCAGACTGCGGTGGAATAGTACAGTGCGACTAGAACTTTTACTGCTTGGTTTCCGCTTAGCAGCTGTTGCGCAGTTCCAAGAGCGAAATACCAAGGTCACTGCTACAAAAGAATGAACAGGTGGATTCATAGAGGTTTTTTATTTAATGAACACTGCGTGTCACAGCCAGTTGGAAAAACAATATGTTAATGGCAATAATTCTTAGGGTTTCACGTCAAAAAACTGCGATGCGATTATGAGGGACGCCGTAGTGGAGTGCTCCGGAAATTTTGACCACTGGGGATTCTTTAACGTGCACCTCAATCTAAGTGCACGGGCCTCAAGCACTTTCGCCTTCATCGAAAATGCGGCCGCCGCGGCCGCAATTCGATTCCGCGACCTTGGAATCACAATTCGAGCGCCTTAACCACTAAGGCCACCGCGGAGGGTCGAAAAGGCAAAGCTAAGCTAACTGGCAACTGGTCACAGCTGTAACTGGCGCTACAGCTGTGACCTCATTTGATTCGGATATGGAAGTAGGTACATCATGGGCGATAGGTGAGCCTTTATTTTTAGGGACCTAAAGGACTTAGTCGATATAAAACTTACGCTGTGATGTCAGATTTTTTAGGCAATGAAGAAGAAACATATATATATGTGGCAGCGAGGTCTTCGCATAACGATGCAGGAAGATTCATTTACGTCTATAGTTAGCCACGAGACGAGCATGTACGCCTTCCAGCAAAAGTTTGCGGGACGCAAAATTTTCGAGAAATTTCTATTCCTGATTTGTCTGTCAACATAGCCTTTAAATAAATGTTTCAGCCTGTAGCGATTACTGCGAGATATAAGTAGTTACCAGCTATACTAAAGGTCTCATGCACAACCAGAGCAGAAATTCGCATTTGAAGTGGAGCCCACGCCCCGTAAACGTTTGGCTGCCGGATGTACACTCTCAGCCCTCTTTCAAGCATGAGATTCACAATTTTGTGTTCAGCTTTACAAACACTGGTCCACGTCGACAAGGAAACAGTTTGATAAACAGCGACTTCTTCAAACGAACCGTGCTTAACAGACGCTGTATCACCGAGAGAGAAGTGAATATTTACGGCAAGCGAAAGATTTAAGATACAGCGGCGCAGAGCGGGAGACGTGGTTCAAACAAGTGGCTTAGCATCCCCATTGCGTGATCGCTTTCTTCGCAAACGGCGTATCCTTTTCACGCTGCACCCAACTGACCCGAAGTCGGCGTGCGCGCACAAAGGACCGCACCGCTTGAGTGAATGCAGCGAATCGCCTTCGACCCGGCAACGTCGGTGCAGCAAGTATCAGAGTGGCAACATAACCACCTTGGCGTGTAAACTATAACTTGCGTTCTTCGCATCTCTGTGAAGTTGTGTTTACTTCGGCTAAGACCCAATGCGTGGTATATTACGCGCAATATTCTGAAAGTCGCGTTCTGCGCAGTGCCGGCCTCCATGCCGGAGTATACATGCTGCCTGGGCTCTGGTGTGCCCCGAGGGGAAAGGGAGTGTTGGCAAAATCCACTAAGGAGTCATTTCCGGCCGGTATTCGCGGGAGATATGGCAGCAGCGCGCGGTCTCTGGGGGCGTTCCTAACGACCTCTGGCGGCGTGTCGTCTACGGTCACACCGGGTTCGCCGTAGGTTATCACCGGTCCAGGTATCGCGGCCACTTATTGCCCCGTGAATGAAGCGAGAAAAGGCGCAAATGACATAGAAAAGAAAAAAAAAGGAAGAAAGAAGGTGTGTTTCGCGGTTGGCTGGCGAAGGATCATTTACTCTAGACTTGCTCTATTTCTTGACTTTGAGTTTCGGGCATCTTCACCGGGAGTTCATATTGCGCCCCCCTTGATTACTCGCCTTCTGCCCCTGCCTCAAAAGGTCTTAAACTCTACGGTCTTTTCTGAGCTTCGCAAACTGACTTTCTACATTGTCTCGTGTCAATATAGAGAGATGTGAAGAACAAGAAACTGAGTTTGTATGAAGTCGTGAAGTTGTTTGTTGCAGTCACCTAAACCATCGAAAATACTGCCACGTTCCCTACTAAATATCATCCTCCACGGATCGCTGAAGCGCAGTGTATGCGTGAAAGCCACGACAACTCCATTAACGGAGAGACCGGGCAGCTGAACATCCAGGTCACCTGTGCATCGGTTCAACGAAGGGACCGGTAAAAGCAAAATATAGCCCGCCTACCGGAACCTTTCGTCTGACACCTGTGCCTCATTATAATGTGATGTCAAGATCCTCTTTCTTTCTTTCTTTCTTTCTTTCTTTCTTTCTTTCTTTCTTTCTTTCTTTCTTTCTTTCTTTCTTTCTTTCTTTCTTTCTTTCTTTCTTTCTTTCTTTCTTTCTTTCTTTCTTTGTGAATGTCAGTTGTTTGCATGTAATTTCGCCACTAAGTCACTTCCTTCTGAGCGTCCAGGAGTTGCAAACTTTTTTCATGTTATCGTTCCACTGCTGGCAACGATTCTTTTTAACCATCACGTACACGATGTTTTATTTTGGCTTTTATCACGTCAACCTTTTTCCTTTCATATAATTCTCGAACAACATATCATAGGTTAAAGTGGCTCAAGTGTCTGTCAGTTTTTGTAAGAAGAAGCCAGAAAAGTTTGCGATCTCGCGAGCACACTTTTGAGAGCTGAGAGCTCCCACCAACACCCCAGTGTTGGCGGAAAACAATGCCACGGAAATTTATCACGACGTGCGCGCAAAAAAAACGAGTATCTTATCCTCTCACAAGGCTCTCTCTGATGTGCATGCTGTCGTCAAGGCAGGGTTTTGCAGGAACCCTGCCAGTATTGAAGGACCCTGGACATAGCAATATGAAAGCCCGTGTGTGTGTGTGTGTGTGTGTGTGTGTGTGTGTGTGTGTGTGTGTGTGTGTGTGTGTGTGTGTGTGTGTGTGTGTGTGTGTGTGTGTGTGTGTGTGTGTGTGTGTGTGTGTGTGTGTGTGTGTGTGTGCGTGTGTGTGTGTGTGTGTGTGTGTGTGTGTGTGTGTGTGTGTGTGTGTGTGTGTGTGTGTGTGTGTGCGCGCCACCACTAAGAACACATGCATCACTATTCAGGTCCTGGAAGGCAGCGCTCGACGAAGTCTAAGCACACCCTCGTTCCTGGCAGATAACGACAGAACTTGCAATCAAACCTTTAATTAATTTAGTAAAGCAGTTACAATAATCGATTACACTTATTCTTCAGTTACATATTTTGGTTATATAGTTCGATTACGTAGTCCTAGCCGTAAAAGGCAGTGGCGTGCGACCAGCCGCTGCACTCAGCTCCGCTCAACTGACGATCTTCTTGACACACCCTGGTGACGTAGCTGCCCAGTGTTCGGAGACGATGATCTGCGTTGGGCCAGATGACGGCGAAGGGCTCAGTTTCGTTTCAGAACCTAGGGCAGCGGATGAGCAGCACAATCACCGTTTACCAGCACAGAGCTCTTCACGCGAAGCTTACGCCTGCCTCGCGGCGATGGAGCCATCACTCAGGGTCTTCTTGCATGCACAAAAAGGGTCCGCTCACGTTTTCGTATAAAGTTCAGCTTAAGTTTGGCTCTAACGCCAGACATTACTAGAAGAGTGGATCGGGTTAGATGCGGAAATGACGCGAGGGATGCTTGGCTCGCATGTCCCCGCGTACAAATGGTGTGACTGTGAACCACCGTGTGCTCAATGTATACTGTTGTAAGCAGAAGCGGTGACAAACTGACGCGTGAAATATCTGAGGCTGAAATGATATCGCTGCCCCATTCAGGATGCGCGAGCACGCTATATATCTGTATGCGTGATGAGGAGTTGACCTTCTCAAGAGTGTGACTTCTGCATGTGCAATACTGCGAGTGCCCATTAGAAGCAAGGGCCGCTGAAAATAAAGATTTCTCTTTGAACATGGCGCTCGTCTGTGATAAAGCTTTTTATACCCGTAATAATATAGCTACATAACTTTCTCTGTCTGTGCCTAAGATAAGGTCGAAGCACCATCCAGCCTAAGTAAAAGTTTCATGCAAGTGTTGATGATTCGGCGTGTTGGTTTGTCGTTCTTCAAGTGGTATAGCACATCACGGAGAAGATGGTTCGTTTGGCCGGCTCGGCCATTTCCACATTTTCCGTGATGCACTATGCCAGTTCAAAAACGTTTTATCATCATCAACGTACGCCGCAGTACGCGATATTTTACGGTCCACGCTCTTTCGGTGAGATTGCGGCCCGATTTTCACGTGCCCATTGTGGGTGCACGGTGCGCGATAACCACGGTTCATAAACTAGATATATGTTCTGTAGCCTTCCCGCTGAACCACAGGGAACGCACATCAGCGACTACAGGATGAGCTCCCAGCGCCACCCAAAGTGCGCGCGCTGACGCCCTCGTGCGTTGTTAGCCGCTTAAAATATACGTCGAAAATGCATCGGAAAAATATATTACCGGCGACTGCCACATCCACTGCCGCTCATCAGTGCACGGTAGCGGCAGGATCCATCGGAATCCAGAGGATCGTGCGATTTAATTCCCATTTGCTCCAGTCGCGCAATATGTCGTCTTAATTACACTTCAAATGACCCGAAAGCCGTGGGTTTGATCCCGTCTACTGAGGCCGCATTTCGATGGAGGCTAAATGCTAGAAGCTCGTGTACCATGCTAGGTCAGTGCGTATTAAATAACACTAGATGGTCTAAATTTCAGGCGCCCTCCACTGCGGAATGTCTAGTAATTATGTCGTGGGTGTGGTGCGTGAAAACCCACAAATTAAGATTAATTATTCTAAATAATTCACGGTGACATGTTGTATGCAGTATTCATAGCACTGTTGTCGCCGAAGTGAACGCTTCTACAAGTGGTTGTGTCTTTTTCAAGGCGTCAACCGCCTTGTCTGGCACCTCTTTGTATCGTGTTGTGCTTAAAGCATGACAATTAACTCTGCTCAGAAACGTGCAAACACTGACCTCGCCCCTCCGCACCCCCCCTAACTTCTCCGCCACCCCCCCGTTTTTTTTTAATGAAGAAAAACAAGACCACAGTACTTCCGCATATGTTCCTGACAGGAGGTAATTACTTCCACGAAAAAATTTCGGTCTGGCATTTGTTTATGCAACACGCCAGTTGCTGATATGCCTTTAGGCGTCACTCCTGGAAAACAGCAACACAAAAAACTGCGTACAATAAACAGGCGCAGAATTATTTCCTTGCAAAACTAAGACATCAGAGGCGCCCTGAGCTAAGTATTGTGTGTTCAAGTCAATTATGTTGTCACAGGCTGCCAGCGGGGCTCTGAATCTTGCAGCAATGGCTCTCAGCGGGTTTCGCATTCCAAGAAGCTCTGCGTATGCGGTCACGACGCAACGTCGCGGTAATCCTCCGGCCTGTCACGACGAAAATGGGGTGTCCGTAAATGTTTACCATGATAACAAAAACCAACTCCTAATCGGATACGGTAAACGAAACATATACCAGATATGCCTCTACTCATTAAGTGTTGAACCATGCATAAACATTTAATACAGGTAATGCGCTACAACATTTAAATTACTTCAACAAGTGCACCTCTGGTAACACGCAAAATTCGCCTGCACCCAATCTCTTGCAACGTATCTGGTGTGATTGTGCGAACAGCGTCACTGATGCGCTGTTTCAATGTCGCAATATCAGGAACCGCTGTTTTCTATACAATGTCTTTCACATACCCCCCAAAGAAATAAATCTAAGAGCCTGTGTGCTCTAGAGCCTCCAACTTCTCTCAGTAGCAAAGTGTGCGCCCGCTTTAAGGACTGCATCCTGCTAATTGTTTGATTTGCAAGCTACAATGATTAAGCACGCGAAATGTGCGAGAAAAGTATTGGATAGAAGGGGGGGGGGGGGGGCGTTGGCGGGTGCCTGTGGAAGGCCATGGGCACTGAGCTTCGGTGTTGCTTGCAAGTGACTCAGCTCGTCAACATAAATTTCGCATGAGATTAAGCCTGTGGTCCTCGCGATGTAGATAAAGCGAAATGGCGTAGAGGTTTACACGATGCATTGGAAGAGAGTAAACACATGACTGTTGCTTGCGCAGGATTTGATACGGATGACATCGCTGAACCTTCGGTTTACATATTATTACAAGAAGCTCGTTGTACCGCGTCAGACGAGCCTACATAGACCTGCCTAGACATGCATATAGACGTCTTTGCAGAGTACCTGCGTAGACGACTAAATGTAAGGGTGTATGTAATGCAGTTGTAAGGAAATCTAAATGTAAGGGAGCTGAATGTTAAGGCAGTGTTTAATGTAGCGTTTAAGGTAGTCCTAAGTTAAGGTAGTCCTAAGTTATTACCTAGTTAAGGTAGTCCTAAGTTATTACCGAACTCAGTTTGTCACCACCAATAATAACAATTCACAAGAGTCTCCTGTCACTTCTGGTGTGCCACAGGGGTCAGTTTTGGGCCCTCTTCTCTTTCTTGTTTACATCAATGACCTGCCTAATAATATTCTATCATCAATTAAATTATTTGCTGATGACTGTGTTATTTATAGAAATGCTTGCACTGATACTGACGCTAATTTCCTGCAACAAGATCTTAATGAAGTTTCTTCCTGGTGCACTAGATGGAACATGCGACTAAACGCTAATAAATGCAAGGTAATGCGAGTTTCTCGCACCTCTAGTTCTATTGATGTTCCCGAATACCTAATTAACGATAGTGTTTTAGAAAGTGTTTCATGCTACAAGTATCTTGGAGTAAAATTTACCTCTAATCTCTCATGGCACACTCATGTCACCTACGTAACTAACAATGCCAATCGCACTCTTGGCTACCTACGAAGACACTTTTCAAGGGTACCTTCAGCTCTTAAGCTCATTTTATATAAAACCCTTGTTCGTCCTAAGCTCGAGTATGCAAGCGCTGTATGGGATCCCGGCACTAACACACTAGTTGAAACCTTAGAATCCGTCCAAAATCGGAGTGCACGTTTCATCCTCTCAGACTATGTATGCACATCTAGTGTATCATCTATGAAAACAGTTTTGGGCCTTCCACTTCTTTGTTCGCGCAGGAAAGTGTCTCGTCTTGTTCTTTTTCATAAAATTTACCACAATCCACAACTAAAACAAGACCTTCTTTCCAAACCACACTACATGTCATATAGATGTGACCATCCCCACAAAGTACACATTCCTTTTTCACATACCAAGTTTTTTCACGATTCCTTTATTCCCACTACCTCGAACGAATGGAACCACCTACCCTCCTCTGTTGCCCAATTGACCGATGTCACTGCTTTTAAGGCTGCTGTTGAATGCAATGTTTACTCTTAGCAGCATTTTTCTTTGTTCACTCTTATTTTTCTTATTACTATGTATACTCTTACCCACTCCCTTCTGTAACGCCTTCGGGCCCTGAAGGTACTGAAATAAATAAATAAATAAATAAATTAAGTTAGTGTTAAAGTATACTTTAACACTAACTTAAACACTGACTCAACATTTAACACTAACACACTACCTTAACTATTTAAGGCACGCAAATGATAACTGTTACTCATAAAATACTACAGTAGGTCGTTTTAGTGTAGTGTATTAGTGTGCTTGCGTTGTGGAAGTCTTGATGGCCTTGAAATTTAATGTGCGATGCAAATGAGGCGAAAGATTAGTCCGTGCGGACGCCGCATGGTTCCCGTTCGGCAGTGTACTGTTAAGCAGGCGATCATCATATCGGCTAACGCGTGTCGCGGGAGTCGGGCCATTTCACAAAGAAAAGAACGACCGACGAAAAGCGCATTGTCAGCCCATGAGCCTCACGCGCGACACTGTCAACGTTGCCCGTCAGGGCTGCCCTTGCAATTGAGCGGCTGTTTCTCTTATCTTCGCCGGCGCGGCCACTTCCGTGCCATGCCCACACCTCGGCGGCGAAATCATTCGGTCGATCGCGCGACAAATTCAGCGGGTCACTCGGGTCAGCGGTCTTTCGCCACGCACGATGATCCCTCCCGTCACTGCAGCGACGCGCGAGCTCTGTGCAGTGGACATGCTACATGCGCTCAGGTCGCCGACGTCACCATATGCATCCAGCGCGGCGTGAAAAGTTTTGTGTGCACTATAGTCGTAAATAAAGTGCCGCATGACGCCCATTTCTTCGCCCCATCCCCACCCCCCGCACACCGTTAAATAAAAAGGAAAAAGAAAAACGCCGCGCCTGCGTGGTACACGCATCACAGTCAAAGCGAAAGCTGGAGGAGAGGCCTTTCTATAGAGCCCGATGTACACACTCTGGCGGTGACTACTGCAAGTACATTTGCAAGGTGCCCACTGCATCATAAATCATCATAATTTTGCGAAGTCGGTAAGTACCCGCTATGCCAATATTCATTATTCTGCGGAGAAGCGAGGTACCCGCTATACAAATCTGTAGGACATTATGTGCTAGATGTTCATGCTGTGGCTCATAACGATGAACAATTATGGCTGAGGCCTTCGTAATGGGTGAGAAGCTTGGAACCAGACTCTCGTTACAAAATTCACATTGCGTGACTCCTGGTTGTTGTTTTAGTCTTGTACCCTGCTATATTACAACTGTTAACGTGCTTCCTTGAACGACATGACATCGTCTGTATAGGCTCTTTTTGCGAGGGTGTCATATGGGCGGCGGTGGACAACTACTCCACCAATACTACATGTTGTTCTTATCTCATAACAGCTTTCGTTAAAAAAAAAATGCATCGTACACTATAAGAGAAATTTTCAACCGCTCATGAAGGTGGACATATTCTCATGTATCTCGTCTCAAACCAAACTTCTCCGCACACGATAAAGCTTCTCTGCACGCGATACTACTCTTTTGTAAGCGCCGAGAGGGCGCTACTAGCGGCGGGGGTTTATATGTTACAAGGCAGGAACAATAATGCACCAGATAGGCGATGAAGAAGACGAATGCAGTAGCGCTCGTGTTGTTGCTGTTCCGCCATCTTGGCTGCAGCTGCGTGTGTACATCTCGCTGTATATTTTGTAAATATACTTCTTCTGTTTATACTCTCACCCCCTGCGATAATATCATTCTCGAAAGCAATAGGGCCGCTGCAGGCAGCACTTGCGAACTGAAATCCTTGCAAATTCAGCCCTCGGTACTTTAAACTCGCGGCCACTAAGTGCAATCTCCGAATGGGATAACATGCGATCATACGAAGTCACGCGAACACTCTGCGTAGCTTGTACACCACACATGCACGCAGGGAAACGGGTGAAGGAAACTCTGAGGCGTATCTCACTTCAGTCGTAAGATATATATCTCGAGTGGATCGCGCACTGCCCGTGCATAAGTTATCGGTCGGAAACACTCCGCCACAACGGCGCCGCAAATCGACCGTGCGGATAAGAAGAAGCAAATCTCGAGGGGCTCTTTACTTTAGTTTTTTTCGATGCTTTGAGGAGGAAAGATGCGGAAACAGTTCTGTGGGGAGAGATCCCCGGTACGAGTGAGGCGCTGTGTGATCAAAAACACAAACACCAATGACACTGCAGGAACGCGGCTGCACGCGATATGTAGACGGGGAAAATGATGATAACGGCTCGCAGTTCGTGGTGCCCTAACGGGGAGCCTGTTCATAAAGGTGATCAAAACCATAATAATAATAATAATAATAATAATAATAATAATAATAATAATAATAATAATAATAATAATAATAAAACGTTTTATGAATTCACTTGCGTCGATTATCATTGTCAAAGCGAAATAGCGACTCGGCGACACTGCGTCAGTGTTGTGAAAACGTACAATGCTCCTCAACGTGCTCGGTTTCACGAAGGAAGTTCATATCAGGTTTGCGGAAAACGCGCCAAGCGCCTGAACACGCTTGCTTACCCGCTGGACATTCTTAAATCCGCTATGCTCCGCCTGTTTAAAAGACGGGGCGTGCAAACATGGACACAAGACAGAAGTCTGTCTCTTGAGTCCGTGTTTCCATGCCCTGTCTCTTAAACATGAAATACACCAACTATAGGTCAGCTCTCTGCCCTTCTAAGCTACTCCGCCTGGTGAGGCAACGCGCCTGGGGCGTTGTTGTTACAACGACGGGCATCGGCGGTACACCGGCTGAGACTCCGAATTCCTCCGCCATCGGAACATCGATCTTTAACATATTTACTCGTTTACTATGGCTTATCAGGTGTGGTCACGGCAATCCCGTGTGTGCGTGTTTGTGTGTGCATGCAACGTCACACCGGAAGCTGTATTTTCCACCCATCCTCAATTGATCGTGCTAGAGGAAGAAATGAAATTCCCATTTGAAGATAAAAAAAAATAATAAGGTGTCACATCCCTACGAAAGACGGTATGGCTAGACACACAGTACTCGCTACTGCTCAAAGAATTCAGCAGCGTGTTATTATACGCATTGCAGGACGCGGCGCAGATCTTACTCCTTTTTACATATTTAGGACACATCAATTGTATGACGGAACAAATCTAGCTTAATTGTACGCGTACACTTATCTCCAAGCAACACCTGTGCGTTCAGGCAGGTCATATACACGTTGATATACCTTAGTAAATATGCTCAGGTTGTACGTATAATGCGGATGCCTTGATTGCCTTTATTAGTAATCATCTTCATTCACTTCACGCCGTTCAGAAATACCGGATGGATAGAGAGAAGCTATAGTCTCAGCTAAGGCCACAACTCTCTCCGATTTTCGATGCATGTTTGTTATATATCTCTCAGTAGGTGCTGACCAACGCGCAGGTATTTGCATATCGCGAGCGAGCCAGATGCAAATTCGAAGCGGATATCCGGAAACACGTACCACCACGCTGAGCCGCTCAAAAATTTTCATATGTGCTCAACAGCGCATGATTCAATGGTTCAGCAGCGATAGCTCTTCCGTTATCTTTGTCCTCCATTCTATGCGCGGCACTTTGCATAAATGGATAGAGCTCATCGTAAGTCTCACGTTAAATTAAGGAGGTCATTGTCTTCATTTGTGGAGGGTCATTCCCCTTTCCCTCTATAGGAAATAACACACACTATAACGCGCGCGCGCACACATACCAGGGGGGGGGGGGTACTCCAAAAATTTTCAATTTTGCATGTGCATATGTACAGGCATACAGGAAAACGCACGCACGAACATACACAAGGTATCGCCGAACCCCCCCTCACACACCTCGCCCCCCGAAAAACAATTTATGGCTTCGCTACTAATACAAACGCCCCACACACAAAAACGCGCGCCCACTCCTTTGTGCGTTTGCATGTGTACATGATAGAAGAAAAAAAAAAAAACAGGTGGCGCGGAAGGTTAATAATAAATTGCACTAGCCGCCTTAAAAATATATCACATGTAAAGTGATCAACGACCTGCTGTGTTCACCCTCGTTACCACCTATATAGGTGCCGCACTGTGACAAAAATTTCTGATCTTGTTCTGGAAGTCGTCAAATAATATAGAGCAAGATCTCAAACATGTGGCCCGCGGACCTCTCGCCAGCGGCCCGCCGTCCGCACATTACTGCCTTCGTGCCGTAGTTTTAAAATTTTTTTTCTTAATATATATGTTCATCTACACAGGTGTACGTGAATAGCCTGAAACATACTTTTCGTGAGGCGCCCCGTGCGGTCACCACGCGTTAAAACACAACTACGGAACAAAAACTATACTTCAGAATCGGCGTCCCGAGCGCAGCCATTGTGGAGGTCAGTATCGATATGTTTCTCAAAACCTGACGTCAAATCCCGGTTCAGAAATGATCCGTTATTTGAGGTACGGAAAAGGCCTTCTTTCAAATGTCAGCGTTAGCTCCGCTTTGTTCAAACTCCCCCCCAACCCTCCCACCAATTTCTTTGCAGTGTCCCGGCCCTTGTGGTACTAAATTTCGCGCCTGCGGCCCGCTACCTGAGGTGAGTTTGAGACCCCTGCTTAGAGCCAAACATAAATTACTCCTAAAAAAAAAATGGGTATGCATGGAAGGGTGTTCCAGCTCCACCAACGTGAAACCTGGGGAGGGGCGAAGCATGCAGTGTGCGTCGGTGTTTCCCACTAACGCACCATCACTTTGCAGATATGTTTCTAGAAGTGGCGTTTCAAATAGATTACTTTACCGTACAGATGCACGTTTGTGTCACTGGTTTTAGATAAGAAGCTAGAGCGCCTTGGTAAATATCGTCGGGGATTCTGACACCGCTGCTAAGCCAAACACAATGTTTTAGGCCGTAACGACGAACCTTTAACTCATTATATGCACCGGTGGCGAGTACGGTGGGATTTACCCGATTTTCGTGGCGCATACCCGTTTAAGATGGACCGTGACGACGACATGACATACAGGCAAGCCGAGACCCTAAGGGGACTTCGCCCCTAAAAGTAATTATGTCAGTGCAATGTTAAAGAACACCAGATGGTAAAAATTTCCGGAGCCCTCCATAACGGCGTCCCTCATAGTCGCATCACGGTTTTTGCACGTAAAACCCCACATATTATTATTATTCCAAAAAGTAATTAAGCTACACTACAAATTACAGCTGGCCGAAAGTTATGACGTTACATTACTATTACTTTAAAAAAGTAATGAAGATTCATTGATATCTACTTTAACGAAGGTTCTCCGTTCGTACACTAACTATCGTGCACTTTATTTACAGCACGTATACATTAAAATATCAGATTTCTTAGTTCAACTTTCCACTCTTGAGGCTTGGCACTCTCATTAACTTGCCTTTGTTATTTTTTCTTTCCTTTTTTTTTTGTCAATTTTTCATAACATATTGGAAGCAGACATGCTATATTTTAGTCAAAAGTAAGTGAGGAATTTAATGAGTATTTTTAAAACTTACTTGCTCGAAGTAATTCGTGGCATTACTAAATTACCAGCCAACAAAAGTAAACCATTACATTAGTTTATTATTACAATTTCATTTCAGCCAAGTCTGGAACAAAATTATTCCTTGAAGAACAAAAAAAAAAACAAAAAAAAAAACAGAAGATGTTCTACACATGAAGCGCAGTGTTACATGGGTATAACTTCACTTGTTGATGTTATAAGATGTGCGATATTGTGAAACAGCATGCGTGAATGACGCAAGGCGAATTTCAAGCACAGAAAAAAACGCCCGCATGCACGTGTAACTTCTGTTTGTGTTGTGTCTGCTACGATGTCGCATACTCCTGCTTTCTTTTGCCCCTTGTCCCCCCGACACGCTATTGCCTGGTTCGAAATGCTTCGGAGCATAGTTTCAAGCTTGTGGTTTCGCCATTCTGAGAGATGGTTGCACGAATCTTTATCATCATAATCGTCGTCATTACTATTGTCACCCCCATCACCATAAAGAACAAGAACAACATTGAGAGCATCAGCATTGAATCATCATAGCAGCAACAGTGATGATGATGCTAATGGTGCCAATAGCAGCAACATCTCAACTAAATAGATCAGCCGTATGCCCTCTGATTCATGCTGTTGCTGTTCCAGCCCCTCAAAAATCTTCTACAATTCTCGGCCTACCCGCTTCGGTGAATAAAAGGCGGCCGCTTCAATGACGAGCGATGCCTGATCAAGTAATAGGATTCCCCAAACCACTCAACCCTAATAACGCAACGCTATCCAACGTAATTAGATCCGTATCGCGTGTGAAAAGCCGGTGCTGTGTACAGACTTCTCCGCGCGGTGAGGCGACGCACGTGAACAATCACGTGATGCACGTGTGTATACGGAGAAGATCACCACACGATCCTCTTCTTCGGCCTGCTCGCATTCGTGGGCTTTCTTTCGACTCCCTCGGCTTTCTTGCGCGTGTATAATGTCTCCGCGAGAGAGCTACTCGCCAAATGAGGACTCAAACCAATACCGGAAGTCCATAGATGCGCCTACAAATGCACGTTCTTCGATCTTTTTGGTCGCCGTGCGGCCTCCCTTTCTTTGTGTATCACGTGTTCTTCCGACAGCGGCGGCGGTTTTGTCTGCGTGCACGTATTACATACAGGAGCCGCGCGGTTGCGCTTTTGTCCCACGACGTATCCACCCTAGCTCTTCGACGGCGAGGCACGTTTTCGCGAGCCGAGACGAACGCGTCCCGAGGGTGTTTTACTCGGAGCTGCAGGTACACGTTCGCATGACAGCGCATCGTATACAAGAACAGATAGAGAGAGAGAGAGAGGCCCCCCACTCTCTCTGCGGTGTATAGGAGGATGGGTTACTGCTCGCCGTCGGCTTGTGTGTTTGTATGTAGTTATTGTAAAGGTAGCTTATACAGTAACCCTATGTGTATGTAGCACACACGCGATGCCAATCGTCTGCTGCTGCGAACGACGTCAGCCGCAGACATAACATTTAACCAGCGTAGGCGTACAGTGCGCAGTACACGTGTACACAGAGATACAACAGGACTCGTGACCTCGCTTGAATACTCGGTGCATGTGAGCTTTAGAGAGCAGCTCCGTTTCCCCTTATTTTACCGTTGTTTTATTCGCGGTTATATACATTCGCCGAGGGACTGCGCGGCGCCCAAGCAGACGACGCGGAAAAGATGGGTCCCGAAGAAGTATCTCTTTCCGTGCGATTTGTTTTCGGGCCGCCTCGGATACGTTTTATTTATCGTCGATCCGATCTCGCTTGTGTTCTCGTTCTTGCCCTGCGAGCTCGCCGAACGTGCTCCTCAATATGCCTCGTATACATTTAAAGTCCGCTTTTCTGCTCATCGACTTAGCTTTGAAGTGAAAGAAAATAAGAAAGCGCTGCGGGAAGCATGCGTTCGCCGCAGAAACGAGTGCATAGAGAGCAGACGACACGAAGGAAGATAGTCTTAGCGAGCTTTCCAGCGTATAGCATTCGCTAGGCCTCGCGCGTGTACGGATGTGCGTCTGGGTCCTAAAAGCGTAGACAAGCTCGAACGTTGACATGCTCCATTGGCTTCGCTTGTGATACCTGGAGCAGTACGCGAGCACCTGTTCGTGCGTACAAACCGTAAGAGTAATGTGGCAGCGAAATAGCGAGCTTTTCTCTTTCATAAAAGCCGAGTTCTATGCATCTCATCTTCCGCAGATTTTCTGAAACATGAACGAGCGAGCTGCTGCGCTTGCTTTGCTATATATGTGCATGTATGGAAATCTGCCGATTACTGGATGGAAGATTTTAGAACATATGTATAACTCAGCGAAAGAGCACGGAGCCAACCAAGTTAACATCTCGGTATGGCATGATGTGACCGTGATTAAATTTTCTTTCTTTCTTTCTTTCTTTCTTTCTTTCTTTCTTTCTTTCTTTCTTTCTTTCTTTCTTTCTTTCTTTCTTTCTTTCTTTCTTTCTTTCTTTCTTTCTTTCTTTCTTTCTTTCTTTCTTTCTTTCTTTCTTTCTTTGTATTTTAGCAATCGTAAGACGAGAACCAATGCCGGAAAAGCTAAATTACGATGACAGTGAGGCTTCCAACAGAAAGTAAATCAAGGTGTCAAAAGTTTCGTTCCCTCTCTAAACCTTCAGAATTTAAAATCAAGCATTTAAGATGTCTCCTGCTATTTCAGTGGGCATGCGGACAGATGGACATAAGACTAGACCATACATTCAGACTAGGCCGACAAACAGACCGAAAGACAGACAAGATCACACACAGTACGTATTAGGTAGAACAGACAGACACGTCTAGACACACAGGCAACTTAGACTAACAGACAGACCGCTGAAAACCATACATGCATTACATTACATACATACATACATACATACATACATACATACATACATACATACATACATACATACATACATACATACATACATACATACATACACACATACATACATACATACGTACATACATACATACATACATGCGCACATACATACATACATACATACATACATACATACATACATACATACATACATACATACATACATACATACATACATACATACATGCGCACATACATACATACATACATACATACATACATACATACATACATACATACATACATACATACATACATACATACATACATACATACATACATACATACATACATGCGTACATACATACATACATACATACATACATACATACATACATACATACATACATACATACATACATACATACATACATACATACATACATACATACATACATACATACATACATACATACATACATACATACATACATACATACAGAAAAGACAGACAAGGCCAGACGTAAAGACAAACAGAAAATGCATAATTAGAAGAAATGGAAAGACAGAAGGGCAGACATAACCAGACAAACGGAAGGACAGCCGGGCAACACATACAGACAAAACGGAGAGACAACACACATAGACGACACATGCAGACAAGGCCATGCGAACAAACGAATAGGCACACACAGATGTTCGGACGAATGGGCAGGAAATGATAACAGTTAGGACTGTGCAGCGCTCACAAAAAAGACGAGGGACAGAAGAAGCGCGAACCGTTTGGAGCGCAAATCATGTGACTCGATGATACCTTTTTGTTTACTTTTTCGTGTTTTTCGGAATAAAAATTTAGTTATGAGTCAGCGCATGTCTCGTGCACTTGTTCTGTCCCTCGTCTTTTTTGTGAGCGCTGCACAGTCCTAACTATGAATCAATACCAACTCGCTCAATTTTCTATTCTAAGGAAATGATAAGTATTGTATGATGGTCGTCTTTAGAATCACGTTCCCATCAACGCCTGCAACATCTGCGCAACGAATCCAGTAGCAAAACGCCGCAACCATACCGTATTTTTTTTCGTGAAAGTGAGCGTTCAGCATACTAAGTACATCCTAAGTATATAGCTCTCTCCTGAAAGAAAACAAAAAAGCTAAAACGATCTTACACTACTCTATTGTTTTTCCCCATATAGCGTTCAAGATCGATGTGTCAGTTTTACAGCGACATCGTATCTTGTTTCCGGGTTTTTGACTTTCGACCATTCCTTCGCTTAAAGCCCTTTCTGGCAAAAGGGAGTGCGTGCACCCGACCTCACTCCATCAGTAGACGCATTTGAATAAATGAGGCGTAAACGGGCGTACTTCTGCCCGCTCTCCCGACTTTCGGAGAATGCCTTGCCCTTGTATATATACGCTGGATCCATGTGCAATGTGTGCCGACATCACGCCGTCTGAGCGTCGCCACTATATATGTATAGGACAAGTAAACAAAATGCGCGGTGAGAGAATCGCCAAACGCTCATATAGACGCGAATTTTGTTTCGGTCCTTTTCATTCGGTGCGCAGAATTCCCAGCATTTCCTTGTCTCCGCGATATGTCGATTTAGGTTTTGTTATGAAAAGCATGTCCATAAAATATTTGTGGTTGTGACTATTGGTAATTTCCTTTTAACTACGTCGAATCCGGATATATGAAATCTGAAGGAGATCACAATAAAGTTCGATGTATAGGCGATTCGATATGTAAAACATTTTTACATCGAAATGTTTTCAGGGAGCTTCGATATAAGCAATAATTCGTTATACGTTGGTTCGATATATGCGAGTTCGACAACGGAAGAATGTTTTTGCACACATATTAACGATTCGATGTTGGCGTGTACTTTTTCAGATTACTGATCTCGTGGTTGATTTATTGACCGACCGACTGTCTTTTAAATCGATACTGAATAGTCGGCGTATCGATCTTACGCCTACTAAAATACGCTATTTTCGCCAGACTTCGCACAGCAGTAAATTGTTTAATATAGTCGAGGAAAACGTACTTGTAATGCAGTATTAGTTGGGAAAAAAATACACACAAAACGGAAAAGGCTACGTTACGGCGCAAGTATCGCGTCGATTTTAATCGTAGTGCTTTCAGCTAAATTCGAATCATGCTAGCTACTACATGGGAGAAAAGAACGAATCATCACGTGAATTCTAAGTAAGAAATCATAAAAACAAAGAAATTCCTCGATATTACGTGCCTAAACCAGCGATATGATTATGAGGCGAGCATTATGTAGTAGTGTCAGCACATCGAGGTTTCGACCAGGGTTTTTCTTTTATTGAAATAAAAAATAAATGAAGGAGTTGCTCTCGCCATCCCTTGGTAACGGCTACTTCGTTCCACTTGGTTGTTTGGAAAAAGATATAATTATTCAGAAAAATAATATTCTCTCGCGTACGGCCAATAGAATATTTCTCGTTTTAACTCAGCCTGCTAATCTTTGGCACATAAGAGCACGATGTACACGCGTGATGTAGTTAAGTCAGTAGTCAATACAGATAGCAGTATCGTCAAAGAAGCGTTGAAAGGCTTTCATCGCTTTATGGAGAACCATTAATGGCGATGGGCCTAGTACCCAACATTTAGCCTAAATATACACGGATGTTCCTACATATCACCTTCTCCAAGTAAGGGATTACACATTTAGAAAAGTATAACGCGCGGTCTGTCTCCTGTTTAGCACACCTCCAAGTAAAGTGTTCATTACACCTGGCACTATTGTCGGAGGACTTCACAAGATAGAGAGAGAGTGAGAATTTATTAGAAGGCAGAGAGGTCGGCCTGAGCTTATGCGCTCTAGCCTGCTACTCTACACCGGGGATAAGGAAATGGGAAAAAAAGAGGGATGAAGGGTGATGATGGGGACAGGAAGAGGTGGTGCGTATGTACAGTAGCCACTTAGCACAGTACCCTACAGCTTGGTATCCAGTCCAGTGCTTTTGATAAAATCTAGAACCGCCCTTGTAGCAGTTTTTGGCACTGTTTGGTCGCACATTGCTGACAAAATGCAACTTTCACTAAGCGGTGTTAGTCCAATGCCTGCCAGCGTTGAAGTTAGCATCTTCCTTTGCGTCTCGTATAATGGACAGTCACAAAATATATGGGCTAAAGTTTCGCGCACTTCGCAGCGTTCACAGTTCGGGCTGTCCGCACGGCCGATTAACAACACAAACGGCAAAGGAGGAAAAAAGTTTATCGAGTGAGAAGCTTGTTCCGCCGCCACAGATACAGCCATAAAGTGGACGCCACAGGAGCTGCGTGGGGGGAATGTATATCGCAACGAACCGTTTCACGGAACGCACCGTCGAGCGTGCGTGCATGCGCCCGTGTATGGAAAGAAGGAGAGCATAAATCCATCGTCTTCTTCCGCCCTCTATGCGGCGCCTGCAGTTTTACAACCCGGCTGCTGTTGACTCGACTAAAATCTCGATACCTTCGTTTCGCCCCAGTCCGGTGCTTTTAAACGATCAGAGAGAAAGAAAGGCAGAGGGGGGGCATGCAGTACACTTTGCGACCTTTCGGCGTTGTTCGCGTGTGCCTCATTAAGCTTTCCGCGTGGCGGCGCAAGGGTTCACCTTTCTACCCCTTCTGCTTCGTAAACTCCTGCGGAGAATCTCGTTCATTCGCTTAAATCTGATTGTAAAATGATGTTTTTTTTTTTTGTTCTCTTTTAAACATATCGAGTCCTCCCAAATAATCCGCCTGCTCCCACATTCGCAATCAACGCACCGCTTTCTCTGACAAGTATGTTGCTCGTTATAAAAATTCATATGTGCCTGTCTTTTTTTTTCTTTTGTGTGTGTGTTTGTGTGTGTGTTCTTTTGTTTTCTTTTCGTCGGGTATTCCACATGAACTGCTCGAATTTATGCTGTGTGTTCATCTTTTTTTTTTTTTCATATAACACGATGCGATCTCTGCTGTATGGTTATGCCACTCGCAATTATGGTATACAACAGGATAGCCAGCACTGACGTTCCAGTAAGTGTGGGCAAGGCATGTAGTTTGAAATGGAGTACGACACTTGCGGCTTCATACAATGACAGACAACG
Organism: Rhipicephalus appendiculatus; assembly: GCA_030522465.1. Taxonomy (NCBI): domain Eukaryota; kingdom Metazoa; phylum Arthropoda; class Arachnida; order Ixodida; family Ixodidae; genus Rhipicephalus; species Rhipicephalus appendiculatus. The sequence continues at coordinate 1,913,238 of JALIZH010032960.1, read as the reverse complement.
AACTTTATTAGATCCTGAGTAGTTACTGACAGGACTCCGTCAGTAACTACTCAGGATCGGCTGAGTAGTTACTGACAGGGAGTCCTCCATGTCAGTAAATATCGCCCGTCCGCGTTTGTTTCGTCCTTTGTCCTGAAAATTTTTGCGCAAAAAGTAGCTTAATCGATAGATGCATTTTGAATGAACTGTAAACAATTCTTTTTCTCCCACTTGTGCGTCTGCTGCATCAGTTTCACGTCATCACCAATATTTCAACCGCCGACGTTGTGGGCAATACTTCTGGTTTAAAGCACAGCCAATAACACCGGTGTCAAACGGTGAATCTGATCGCGTTTGGGCCTGATCCGGATCGAACTTCCTGATCATGATTGGCCTCTATGCGCAAGCTACAGGAGGAAAGCCAATCACTGCTGAGCAATCTGATCAAGATCGGTCTTAATCGTGATCAGCAGTGCCCCATGTGACGCCGGTATAAGATTCTTGCTTCGTCATGCATGATTACTCAGCTGTAACGTATCTGACAAGTACATTCAGCGTCAAATTTTGGATCCATGTTCTTCTGAAGTTTGTGAATATCTCGCAACCATTTTGCAACTGTCGCCTCGTACACAGGCGAATCAATATAGTGCCCGTGAATGAAGAGCACTCCGCTGTGACCGTCCTATTAAACAGGGCTGGTATTGCATAAACTCCCGCGCTTCCCAGTGCTACATGCCGTTTGTTCGTAGTGCTATTCGCATTCTGTCGGTCGTGTAAACACGCCTTTTTAAAGGTCGGCGCGGGTCAGAGCTAAAAAAGAAAAAAGACAAAAACACTTTAGGACATAAGACACCTGCGGGCCCGTCGCAGCCGCCAAAGGTGTATCTCTCCCCGCAGAGCCATAGCACGCGCTAGGGCGAGTGCTAATCGTACTTCGTGCATGTCCGTGGAGCCAACGGACCAAGCCAAGCCAAGCCTCTAGGGAGAACAACGAAGAAGGGCTTCTTCGTGAAGATGCTTTCCCAGAAAGCCGCCTCCTTTTATGTCTGTCCGCTGAACGCCACCACCATCCTATATACAGCCAAACCGTCATTCCGCACATTTTGTTTGCTTTCCCTCATTTTTATTCTTTTTTTTGTCGTATTCCCCCGGGGCCTTCAGCGTCAGCGGGCTTCCTGTAGTGACTGGCTGGCCCGCGCCGCCTTTCTTTGTGCTATACCAACAGGCACTCACTTACTTCCACATACCACACCGCGATGCCCCGTCCTACACTGGGTGTGCACGCTTGCTTTCGGCTTACCCCGCGTGGCCTCTCGAATACGTCGCGGCGGCTACCGCAAACTCGGCACGGCTCAGCGCTGCTCTTCTCAAGGAGCAGACGATTTTATATTTTTCTTTCGAAAGCAGACGACGAGAAAGCTTGTTCCGGCGGCGCGGTTACCATTCTTCACACCTACTGTCAAGTCGGGGCCTCTTTCACTCGTTTTTCCTGGCTTTCGTCATTTTTTTTTTCCAGTCTTTATCGCTTTGTTATTATTCTCGCGGTCCTCCTTGAAATTGTTCCGACGGGAAGTGTTTGTAGAAGCCGCGAGAAGGATCGAAACAAACGCCAGGTAGGTTAGAAAAAAAAAAAGAGAGAAAGAAATAACTGAAAGAGAGTCAGAAAAGGACAAAACAGGGAGGGACAGCTCGATGCCGTTTAACGCCGCCGCTGCCGACACGCTGCGCTTGTTCCCACCCCTCCATTTCTGCCGGCTTCCTTTTTCTTTTCTTACCTTTTCCAATATTTCTTTCTTGTCTAACCATTTTTCTGTTCTCTTTTTCTTTTCTGAAGCTAGGAAAGGCGACATGCCCGCTGTTCTTTGGCAAAGAAAGAAGGATGCATGGTCCACTTTGTCGTTTTAGAAACGTTACAACGCACACAGACGACCCCGTCTCTGTGCGCTGTAACGTTTCTAAGACGCAATACCAACTAGCTCTCCAAGTCATCCTCGTCCACTCCACTATGTAGAGTTTTGCCCATCGAAAGCTTTCGCTAAGACGTCTCTTGTCCTTTATCGTTCTCTCAGTGTTCTAGATCTCGAAATACAGCACTTGCAGGGGTGTCAGTTAAGGGGGCGTGTCAAACGATTCCCCCCCCCCCCCCCCCCCCCCCCCCCGTACATGTTCACGGGGGTGACCTTGTGGCCCGCCCCCCTTGGGCTCTGCATACTTTAACAGCCCCAATCAGCGGCTACATTTTGTTCAGGACATGTACTAACATCAACTTCGCAATAACATCCAAAATTTGATCGTTATACAATGACAGGTCTACTTTGTGTATTTCAGTGCAGGGCCAGTGCAGCTTGACTACTCCCACCCTCATGTGCATATGGGAAACCGAAGCCTCTGGTCAGTTGGATACTATATCACTCTTTTTTTGTTTCTCTTTAATGCAACGAACGTTGTCCGCCACGGTGGACCAGTGGTTACGGTGCTCGGCTGCTGACCCGCAGGTCGCGAGTTCGATCCCGGCCGCGGCGGTCGCATTTCGATGGAGGAGAAATGCTAGAGGCCCGTGTACTGTGCGATGTCAGTGCACGTCAGAGAACCCCAGGTTATGGAAACTTCCGAAGCCCTTCCACTACGGCCTTCGTCATCATCATACCGTAGTTTTGGGATGTAAAAACCGCACTTATTATTAAATCGGCGAAGGTTAACCGTGCTTACTTTGTTGCGGGGACCAAAATATATGTAACGGATGAGACATGGAGTGAGTCAGAATACTAATTTGATCTAACTCCTCGTCTTCCTCATCTTCCTTCCCCCCATTTACCCATGAACCGTCACATATATACGGTGATTCTCGGACGTATACCAACAAAGCCGAGAACGGCTGCCAGCCAGATGAAGTGATGAACTTAAGAAATTCGCGGAGATAAAATAGAATCAGCTCAGACAAAATAGGGTGGCCTAGAGATCATTGGGAGAGGCCTTCCTCCTGTAGTGAACTTAAATAGGCTGGGAAATGATGCTGCTGATGATGTCGCGTCAGAGTTCCACTGCTGACAGACACGGGTCGAAGAACAGCAGAGGAAGTGACGTCGGGGCTGAAATCTGAAAGTTTCTCCTTCGTAAGTGAATTTTGCCATTGAGTGGCCGGCTTCGCTGAGCATATGTCCAGAAAAGGGGTAATATATCCAGCACGGGCTCGTAGATACAACTAACTGTCGTATGCAGAATGTTTAGGCGCTGTGTGCGCACAAAAACAGATGTACCTGCATCGCTGCGTTGTCAATGTACTATTTAAGTGCTACGTTATTAAGCTCTTGTCTGTGTGCCTTGCAGTCCTGTCTCTTTTCTTCTTGTTTATTTGCGCCTTTGCTCTCTTTAAAATCGGAATACCAACTAGCTCAAACTACCACCTTTCTGTCTATACACGCTCTCTATAGACAACCTGAAAAATGTATATTTAAAACCGACCGAACATTGACGTAGCCGAAAAGGGAGGGTTCGAGGGATCAAACCCTACCCTGCCCCTCAGCCGTAACTTTTACATTGTGAATGTATACAAGATGTATGTATATGCTTTTATGTATATATACACGCCCACATACAAACAGACGCACGGACATGCATAAAAAAAGGACCCCCCCCCCCCCCTCCCCCCCCCCTCCCCGCCTGTAATATTTTTCTGGCTATATCGCTGCTACCGAGACCACTCGCGCGCCAATCAACTTGCCACTTGCGCGCTCTTACAAAGTGTCTTGCGGTAGTTCATGCATTGCACACGGGTCTATTTCCCACACCCCTCGTTTACCGTGGTGACACAGCGCTAAATCTTACGAAGAGCAGGTTGCATTCCGGAACGCCACGGCCACATTCCGATCGGTGCGCAATGCATACACGCTCTTGTGTAAAGTGCTATAAGGTTGCGCGTGACAGAGCGCCAGGTGGTTCAAAATTAATCCGAAACCCATCTCCGCCACAGCGGACGCCTCTCACAACCTACTGCGTTGCATGCTTGAAGCTCCGAGCTCCAAACGACCACACAACCGAAGAGAGGGGACAGAGGATCGACTGACTCTGGTTCTGTGTCGTTCTTTTCGTGTTTCATAGCATCCCACTGTGATGCCAAGAATGCGAGCACTCCGACAAAACCACCTCTCTGTCCTCCCTCCCTGTCTTGCTTTCGGCGACTCAGTAGCACCCGCGATCAATCAAACATCCCATTTCAGTCGAAAGGCCGCGGTACCGAAGCGGCTACTGCAGATCGTTATCGCGGTACGTAAACGTTTCGATAGGCATTGTATAGTAGGGGCGTAGCCAGGTTTTTTTTTCTTTTTTTTTTCAAGAGGGGGTTTCAACCATTCGTGCGTGTGCTTTTATGTTCGTGTACGCATACACATGCAAAACTGAAAAATTTCTGAGCCCCCCCCCCCTTCCCCCCCCCCCCCCGGAGGGGGGGTGGGAGTTCACCTAGCTACGCCAATGTTGTATAAAACAGCAGCACTGCACTAATCATAGTTCAGTGTTGTTATGTGACTAGACATTACCTGTAGCCTTATTGTCAACATATTAGGTGTTCCTCTGTCTGCAATTTACGTGAACAATTGTGTTATGTTACCGGACTGTATTTTTGCGTCGACTTTTGCGTCGCTATGTAAATGCGCATCGGGCGTACGTGACTTTCTTTTTTCGGTGACTTGACTGATTTACGTGAACTATCCCGAAGAGCGACTTTACGGATTTTTTTTTTTCTATAGCTGTGATTTTGACGAGTTCTATTATGTATGAAAAGAAGTAGCCGGTGCTATATAAAAGTGGCCACATCTCGTAAACGACGTGTAATTAAAACATTCAGGCAGTTTCGCACTAATGGTACCAAGCCTGAAGGAAGTGCGGAGCTGGGTGGCCATTCTTTGTCTCTCTTTAGTTCTCTCTTTCTATCTTCCTCTGCTGTTTTTTCTTCTTCGCTTTCATTATTTGTCTCTTTCGTTTTGTCTGTTCTTTTTTTTCTCTCTTTATTTCTATTTAGTTATTTATCTCTGTCTATGTTTTTCTCTTCCTTCCTCTTTCATTTTTTTCTTCTTATTTCTTCCCTTTTTCTCTCTCTTTTTCTACTTCTCGCTTGCTTCCTCTTTCTTTCTATCTTTTTCTCTCCCTCTCTCTATTTCTTTGAGTCTCTTTCTTTCACTCTTGCTTCCTCTTTCTACGTTTGTTTCTCTCTATCTCTCTAGTGCTCATTCTGTCTATGCTGTGCTTTACTATTTCCTGTCCTCCTTTTTCTCCTCCTCACCCTCACATCTCTTCCTCACTCTCTTCCTTGTTTTTCACCGTCACTTTCTCTGTCTCTTTCTTGCTCTTTCTATCTTTCCTTATCTTTCTTCCTTTTCTTCCTCTCTCTCTCTTTCTCGCTTGCTTCCCCTTTACTTCTATCTTTTCTCTCTGTCTTTCTATTTCTTTCTTTCTCTTTCTTTGATTCTTTCTCTTTCTCTCTTTCTTTTTATTACGTTCTGTATATGCTATGCTTTCCTTTCCTTCCTCTTCACCCTCACATCTTTCCAACCCCCCTTACTATATCATACTATACGAGGTTATGCCATGCTCTTCGAGCGTGCCTGTATAGCCGAGTTGTTTAGCTGCACGCCTTCGGATCGTGAGAACACGGCTTCAAATCCCGCCTCGTGAGGAAATTGTTTCCGCCAAGAATATTTCTGTTTCTTTTTCTTTCTATCCATCCTTCTTATCTCTCTATCTCTCTTGCTCTCTTTTTTCTTTCTCACTCTCTGTATTCGTACTCTCGCCCATCGGGTTATTGAATCACCCACCGGAGTAATCGCCGCACGTGTTCCTGGGAGCGAAGAAGATAAAAAAGACGACGACGATGAAGAGGACGAAGAAATCGCGTGTTGATTCAATATGATGATCATTTCCGTTTCCTCATCGTTGTTTACGTGAACCATGTGCGACTGACAGCAAATGACACAGCTGGGGCTATACTCGGCGACACCTTATCTTGACAGTGGGGCGAAGGCTACAGAGGCGGGGGTTCCACGAATTCGAGTTGCTCCGCAAGTAGTTCGGCAGCTTGCGGCTGATTTCTGTTTTGCTTCGCTAGGATCGTCAACGCGCTTAGAAGAACATATACACGAAGAAATGTCAACTGGAGAGACATTTCGATAGTTCAGGGTGCATTTTAGGGTAATATTACGAGTATATTTTTCTTGGAGAACTTAACAGCGCGTTTGCGACCGCTCAATAACCCACTACGTCATAGACAGCCATGTTTACTTTAGAAAACGGGCGTGCTGAAAAGGTGGTCCTGTCTAAGAAATGGATAGCAAATGAAGGCATTTTGCAAAGTGAACAGTAACACTATTTTACCTACGACTTCTTGCAGCTGTTCGAGTCTCATAAGAAATAAAGCAATGTTTATTTCAGCAAGGCAAATGAGAAGATTATCAGTAATCTTAAGTACTATTTTTGGCGAGGCAGCGTGGCATGCGCTTCCGTTCTGTCGCTTCCACAGTGCTGCCACAAAAAGTTGTCGCCGAGTGTAGTGTCTTGTACGGGTATAACAGAAATGTCCGTGTACTGAGGTATTGGTACAGGACAGTTGCTGCAGTGTTTTATTGTCTTTTTGTGTGTGTGTTTGTGTTCCCAGAAAACTGCCCCCCGATTTTACCGGAGGAGTGGGCACCGTTGTCTCCTTGGTGTCAATCAACAAAGGGGGTGTCGGTGCTCGCAGTTCGAGACGCTGCGATGATGCGCCGTGCCGCTTGGAGATATGCGTTCTCTTTCCCGCTTTACCGCCTTGGCCGCCGTAAACGCAAAGGAAAGGTTTTTCCTTCGGTCGCGTTACAACCTGTGCGTCACGGCATCGATTGCGTTCTACTTGGCGTCCCATTTCCCGTATTGCACGAAATCGCGCAACCTGCCGCACGAGAGATCGGATGAATGGAGCGCGGCTTCTTGCGCGCTGGCTTTGTACGCGCACGGTGAGGCCGATGGTTTTTTCATTAGGGTGTGTTTAGCAGTGCGGATTTGCCGAGCGGTAAATAGTACGGTGATACCGTACCGCCGTGGTCGGCACGTAGCTTTTTAAACCGTTTTAGCCACTCGAGTATCTCATTGAGTGAGGTATTACGTGATGAGATTATTGTAGTGTTTACCATAGATGCCTCGCAGCCTAAAAAAAAAACGGCGCGCCAACCACGACGGTACGGTATGACCGTACTTACCGTGCGGTGAACCGCCCCATGCTAAAGCACCCTATTAAGTTTCATGAAGCATTCACGTCTAAAGCGCCTATTCCATTGTGAGTCCGTAGATAGCATACTATAGACAGCTTTAGACTGCGAGAAAAAGTTAAAAATGAGGAAGGGTAGAGAGTTTAACCTCAATTGAAACGTCTAGTCTGCTACCCTACACTAAAAGAAAGAGGAAGGGGAATGAAAGATGGAAAGAACAACAGAAAGAAAAAGCAGGCGTGAAAAGAAAAGGGGAGGGGGGACGAAAAGAAAGAAGAAATACTGAGGAGCGGGAGCATTGTAATCTGTCTAATATAAGCCAATGCAACTTAAAAAGATCAGTTAAGCCTGATTTAATTGCACGAATGTGTAGTTGATATCGGCGAGTGTAAGGATCAGGTATGACCAAAGTGCGCGTGCGCAGAACGCGAGCAGCCTTCTCGCGTGTGGACTAACCCCAGGCTCTTGCCTTCCGTATAGATTTCGTACGCTAGTCAGAAGTGCAGATCACTAAGAACACCGCAGGGTCATATTGTTTGCTCTAAGCCCTTCAACAACCGTCACGTTAAGGTAAATATACAGACTGTTCGCACACTTAACCGAAACATATATGGCTGTGACACCGCGCGCGTCTCGAGAAAACTTGACGACGTAGTCAAAACAGGGTGCGACCGCAGTATATACTGTTTTCGTTATGTCATCATCATTATCGTCAGCCTGACTACTCCCACTGCAGGGCTAAAGTGTCACGCATGTCTCACCACTTAACCGGGTACTGTGCTTACTATACGGCCAAATTATCCCCGCCAACTTCTTAATCTCATCTGTCAACCTAACCTTATGCCTCCACCTCGCGCGACTGACTTCTCTTGGAGTGATACTATTAACGACCGGCGATTATCTTACCTTCGCGTGACATGCCCTGTCCATGCCCATTTATTCTTCTTGATTAATTCTTCCTTTGTTCCCTGGGCCACTCTCGTTGCATATGCATGAAGCATACACGTCTAAAGCGCCTATTCCATCGTGAGTCCGTAGATAGCATTTGTGAAACTACAAGTATTTGCGTATATGTGAAAATACAAGTGTTCCGTACATGTGACCGGTGTATAATGCTCGTACGGATTCTGCCATGCTTGCCTTCGCGAAGCATCACGCGAAACTAAATCTCTCTACACGTAGTCTGGGCGACCAGAGCGCGAAAAACGCGATTCCGAGGTAAATGCGGTGGCGCTCGTAGTATTACACTTTAATTCGCGGTTCTTCTACGGATTATGTGCGGAGCAGCACTCAGCCGCAACGCTGACGCAGTCACCCGCTTGAAATGATGCGTGTCTCTGCTTCATTTTGTAGCTTCCTGAGATTCGAAGGCATTTGTATAGAGCGCTATCCAAGTCTGTTGTTGTTACTGATTGGTGTGGTAATAACGTGAATATATATATATATATATATATATATATATATATATATATATATATATATATATATATATATATATATATATATATATATATATATATATATATATATATATCGTAGTTAGATACGTGAACCGCAGCCTCTATATTCGCTTAAAAAAGGTCCATCTCCTAATGTTTGGTATTGAAATACTCATATTAGATAACGAAAACAACAGGCGAAGATACGACATAGCGTGTCGTGCGTGTCTGTGTTTGTGGCGGGGTCGAGGGGGTGGTAGTTTCGCGCTGCATCCCACACTTTCATGTGCCCACTTTCCTGTATGCAAAATACACTTCCACATTTCTTGTTAAAATAATAATAACGAGAATTTCGGGGACTTCACGTGCAAAAAGCACGATGTCATCGTAAGGCGCGCCGCAGCGGGGTTCTCCGGATGACATTCGATTCCCTGGGTGTTCTTTCAACATTCCTAGTCGTTGCATAGACGACACAAAGGACAATGTGAAGTTGGCGTCAGTTTTCTCGAGATAGCGATGCCAAGATTATAACTAAGCCACTTTCATTCAGCTCCGCATGCACCCTATGTTCGTATTCATGTCTGGTATGTGTATTTCACGCAATCACTTGCGGACAAGCCTTTTAAAAATAGCTGAACACAAGGTACTGTACACTACTATACACAAGGGGTCTTTGGAATATTGTATACCGGATGCGGCAAACTGACGGATGTGCCAGGCGTATACCCTGTTATAATGGACGTAAGATTTACGCTCCATTCCAGAACAGTCCTGAAAGACGTTTAGCAACAACAAAAGCAGTTGGAGTGAGTTTCATGGTTTTTGAACACACGCTGGTGGATCTCATTCAACGCCATGCCGTTTGCGAAAGGAACATACAATGTGGCGAGCTTGGGAGCGCGAATCCGATTAGTTAAGCGTGACGTAAACTATACCGTGACTTTTCGTCACGCATGCTACCGTATCATCGTAAACTATGCGTAAAAAGAGGGTGTCATCGTTCTTCACTTTTACTGTTCGTGTCGGGATCGTAGTGCGCGTCGCGTAGTGCAGTCTGTATAATCAGAAACCCGAAGCGTTCACACAAAAAAAAAATGTATACATAAAACGAAAAAAAATGGGGGGCTACAACTTTTGCACACTTCGAACAATTTCTATTCATCTCGTTGTCTACACGGCCACCCCGACTCGCATCCGTCGTCTTCGTCGTACACAACTTCCTCTATTATACACTGTCGCGTCGGTGTATACATCACTCTATTCACGCCACGTTATGCGTCCTTTTCCTTTTTTTTTTAGTTTTTTTTCCCTTTTCTTGCGCTACATCAAACGGAAGATTGAGAGATCCTCAGCGCGTCGACGTCTCCAAAAAACTTTCGCTATAACTTGCGTTGCGACCCCAGATAGCAAGTGAACAAATAAAAATGAAGAAAAACGCCGGGAGATGTTCGGCCATAAGTACAGAAAGTGTCGCGCGTTGCCGAGAGATGGAACAAAGTATAGTGCGACATCAAGAAGGGCAAGATAGAAAAGAAGACTTAAAAGGGACGAAGAAGTAGAAGAATGCCTGAAGCGCTTTCGTCCCTCGTCTCCTCCTCCTATAGCTTTTTTTCTTTGTTTACTTTTGTTTATTTCCGCGCGGGCAAAAATTCCGGTGGAAGAACAAACAATGCCGCATCTCTTCGCGCACTCCCGGTGTTGTCTGCCGCATATAACACCAGCAAAGCAAGCGGTAGCCGCGCCGCTGAGGCGTATGAGGCTCCTTCGACGCCGGCGCCGCGGCCAAGCGACAAGAAGGAAGAGGAGGAGAAGGAGTCTGAGAAGGAGTTCGAGAAGCAGCAGCAGCATCCATAAAGATGCCAAGGGCCCCGTCATGGAAATCCCGCCGCGGGACCTTTTCACGAGTCCGGCCCGGCGCGCCGCCCGCTCGCTCGCTCGCTCAACTGCGCTCCGGCTCCGATGCAGACACGATGTCACCGCACGAGGCTCCACAGACTTGGAAGGAAAGGAAAATAGATGAGAACGCGATGAGAGAGAGAGAGAGATGCAGGAGTGAAAGGAGCGCTGTATAGCAGCGCGCTGCAGAGTTGCGAGTTTGGAAGAAGCTGTGAGGACAGCAGCAGCACAAAACGCCGGGCCGACGACTACGCAGGGGTCCCAGGACGCGATCAATCGATGCCGGGGAAAAGCATTTACGCGCTCTGCCGAGGATACCACGAGTGCTGTTTGCATTCGCTTCTCGTTCCTCTCGGGTCTTACGGAAAAGGAGCATCTCGCGAAGGAGTGAAAAGGGAGTTCTGGAAAGAAAGAAGGAAAGCTGGGAAGATGTGGGATGCCGGTCCTCATCTTTCGTTTATGCGTCGGGAATGCTTCTTCTCCCTTTTCCACAAAACCCATCCCGTCTGGTGAGTTGGGGAAAGACCGCACAAAACTGGCCCGTCGCCGCCGCAGGACCAATCGATGACGATGTGCCCCGGAGACGGAAATCAGAAAGAAAGGTTCAAACTATATGTGGCCGCTTCCTGTCTGGAAAGTCCCTTGCGGTGACCTTTCGTCCTCGGGGACTATGCGATGAGTTGCGCTTTAACTTTCGGTTTTTATTTTTTGCGTTATTTTGTCACCTGCATTTTTTGGTGCAGCAATGAACGAGACGCGTAATGCGGGTTGAAACAAGATGCACCGCAGTTGTTGCGCGCTCGCACTCACCGCGACCGTTGCCCACAGCGCTGGTGTCCGGTGGCGGTGCCGACCCATCCGGGACGTGTTCCGAAACATCAAGCGTCCTTCAAGGCGCGCGCGCTCTCGCCACGAGACAGCAGCCGGTCCACCGGGCTTTCCGTCGCACTTTTCCGTAAGTAACACACCGCACTACATGGTAGCGTAATACCTCTCGTTCTTTTCTAGCGGCCAGTTGACAGGCCTATAGAATGGTCAGTCGCGATGGGGGTCTCACAAAACGGAAGCACCAATTCGCACGCCGCGCACTTTCACCCGACGAACTAGAACACTCGGTGCAGCTCGCGCGACAGTTGTTGGTCTCCTCCGCACGCTCACTTGTCCGGGACGGTGCGACGAACGGGACAGATGAAGAAGCTCTCGGTGGAGGGGCTCCAACCGATGAAGAGGGCAGGAGAAGCGCGCGGAGCGGGAGAGATTTTTTCGGCGGCTGCGGCGGCTGCGTTCAGCGTGCGGCGTCGACCACCTGACACTGGGACGGGCTGGCGGCGAACAGAGGAGCGCTCCGCCACGGGACGGGAGTTTTGCGCCGGCGAAGAGGAGAGCGAGGCGGCGCGTGGAGCCTCTTCTTCGCCGGGGGGCACCCGGAGAGGCGCTTCCCCACACCCCCCGCGCTCCGCACCCCCGCCACCTCCGTCCTCGACGCCGCCAACCCGGCGCGAGCGTTCGACCCGAGCGTGGCGGCGTCGCTCGTCACGTGACTTCGTTCAAACGGAGCGCGGGAAGGAGCGTCGACGGCGGCGTCGACGACGCCTCGCTGGCGCGTTGGCGTCGTCGATAGAAGAGCGCTGGCGCTCCAAACCGGAAGTGACGCGATAAATAGCTCGCGAGGCGGATAACTCGTCAGTACATTTAGCTGGGCTAGTTGGTGCTGACTTCATGAATCCACAATAGTGGCGAACACACGCTACAGACTACACAGAACGGCGCAGGACAACCACTGCTTCAGACGGTGATTCTGTGTAGTCTGTAGCAGTCTGTAGCGTCTTGAGTATTCTGTAGTGTGTGTCTGTGGCGACGCAGGAACCCCACCGCTTCAAGCAATGTGTCTATCTGTGTTGTCTGTAGTGTGTTCGCTAGTATTATGGATCTTCCTCGCGAGATAAGGAACTATAGTGCGAATGGCAGCGTTCGCGCGGATGCCTTGCCTAATCTGTTATGCGAGCATACCGAGTGATAATCAGCATGTCTTGCCTTTAGGAAGCAAAGCACTTCTCCCCCCTGTTCACACACGCGTATACCAACAGAAATCGTTATGATTTCAGTGGTTCGGGTGTAAATTAATTGTAGTTCTTAGATGTTATTACTTGGTTTTAAAGAGTAACACATAATTCGCGACGTACGTTGTTACGCATGGCTACAAGTTTATTCTTATTACCTCGGATTTTTTAACGTGATCTCAACGCTTGTAATCCGCATGTTCTTTCTTTCTTTTAGGGTTTTTAAATCTACTATACAGTTACTGCACTACTCTACAGTCGCTTTTCATTACTTTTAAATGCGAAGCACTTTCTTTGCGTACTGTAGGCACTTTTGCGTTTCTATCTATCTATCTATCTATCTATCTATCTATCTATCTATCTATCTATCTAGCCGCCTACGTCTGGATGCTCTAGTGATGGCCTCCTTAACTTGGGGTAGACCAAAATTTGTATCGGAGGGTAAGAGGTATTGACGAATATGTCTGGCTGGTCATGACACGAATAACGTGGAAAATCCCGTCGTGTACTTCGTCAAACTCATTTCTCCAGACACGTGTGGCTCATACCCGTATACCACGGGCCGCGGAATGCGGGTATGCGCCACAGGACTTTGACAATTTATATCTACCCAGGAACGGCGAGCACAGGCATTGGTAATTTAGGTGCGAGAGCGTTAAGAGAAACTGATATCGGCGGCGTTGACACTGGTAATTTAAAGGAGACAGCGTTAAGAAAAACGGACATCGCCGGCGTTGAGGCGAGGAATACGAAGAAAAGAAATCAGAGTCCCAGGAGGAATCGAACCCAAGCATTCTGCGTGGCAAGCAAGCATTCTACCACAGAGCCACGTTAGGTCTAGAAACTGCTTTGGAAGAACACCCTATGCAGGCGTAATGTTGGTCAAACATATATTGAGGTTGCAATGCTGGCTATATAATTTTATAAACATTACATACGTACTCCTATAACGAAGGAGTCATGTCGGGTTAACGTCAGTTGTATACTTAAGCGCCATCTACTGTAGTCGGTTTACGCTGCACTATCCAGGGCTACCATCCTTGCAAGCACAAGCTCTACATATCAGCTTACGGCTTCTCGTGTTGGCAATACCCATGTTTCGGTTGGCATCGTTACACAACTGTAAACAACTGGTTATATAAAACATATGCGACTTTTCAACATGTCTGTGCGTACAACATTTGTACATATCTTTAGCGTCATTTCATAACGTTTCGCTCAATAAAAAAATTACAACACAGTCACCTTACCTCCGGATGCTTCGCATAACATCGATTCGCATGGTACTTGGGATCTGCCTAATTTTTTTTTTTTTTTCATGTGGAAAGTTCATGTTCGTCATTGAGCCAGTTAGATTCAAGAACGCAGTTTTGTGGTTGGTAAAATTATACCTTTCACCTATACAATAGAACCGTCGAGGGTTTTAAATTCAATTTAGTAGTGCCAGTAATTGAATAGGTGCGCACGTAAAACGCTACTTAAAAATTATAAGGAGGAGGGACAAATTATTAATAATATCCGGGGTTTTACGCCCCACAACCACGATATGATTATGAGAGTCGCCGTAATGGAGAGCTCCGGAAATTTCGACCATATGGTGTTCTTTAACTTGCACTGACATCGCACAGTACACGGGCCTCTACCATTTCGCCTCCATCGAAATGCGACCGCCGCGGCCGGGATCGAACCCGCGACCTTCGGGTCCAGCAGCCGAGCACCGTAACCACTGTTACACCGAGGAGGACAAGGGGAGTGACAAATTCAAGTTATACCGAAGTTAAATGGAAGCTAACAGTAATAGATAAGAAATGTAAATGGCCGAAAGTGCAAGAAAGCAGATTGCTTTGCACTGAGCAGTGGCGTAGCCAGGGGGTGGCACCCCGGGCGTGCCTCCCGCCCCCCCCCCCCCCCGAATTTTTTTTCGCCATGGCATGGCATACAGAGCGAAAAATGACCATTTCAAGGAGGTGCCCCTCCCGAAATCAAGGCGGTGCCCCCCCCCCCCCCCCAAAAAAAAAAAAAATTCTGGCTACGCCCCTGGCACTGAGAGACTGAGGTCGTGGTTTGGATTGCGGCGGGAATACAAAAAAGAAAGAACGAAAGAAAGAAAGAAAGAAAGAAAGAAAGAAAGAAAGAAAGAAAGAAAGAAAGAAAGAAAGAAAGAAAGAAAGAAAGAAAGAAAGAAAGAAAGAAAGAAAGAAAGAAAGAGTTGCTAACTAGCGTCATACAAATTATATTTCACCTCCGATTCCATATAGATCTGCTTTATATTACCGATATACTACCACCACTACTACTGCGATAACGACGGCCACTATTCGCCATCGTTATCGGACAGCTGAACGCATTACATTCCCCGCTTTCCTTCGCGTACCACGCAAGCGTTGACCCCGCACTTGGCTTCCTTACTAATGACAGTCCCGTTGTACACCGACTTCTCCGGACGAGGTGTACGCGCGCAGTACACGGCGCCAGCATTAGCAGAAATCTGGGAACGCGTCGCCCCCCAAAGCTATCCTCGCGCCATCTGTAGGACGAGCCGTACAACTGGCGAGCACAAGACAGATCGCGGCCGGGATAGGCGCCGCTGGCACGGTCGATAAGGCGGCGATGGTAGTCGGACCAAGATTGGCCGTCTCGTCGCATCGAGACGCCACAACGGAGACGGCGACGCCGGGCACCGCGTGGCCGGACCAAGCATCGCAGTCGTCCTCCTTTCAATACGAAGGGGTGAGGGAGTCCTGTTTCTTAAGGAAGAAGCAAGAGAAAGTTCCTGGCTGCTTCCCTGTCTGGTGGGGGAAGGCCAGATCGATAGCTCGTTTGGCGATTGCTGACGGCCGACGGTGATTGGCTGTCACCGGCGCCCAATGTTGTGTGACAAACGATACGGGTGATCAGCGGCCGCAGGAAGTCGCGCGATTATGCCGACGAGGCCTCCCCCCCCATGTGCCACCGCCAGGCACGTGTCCCATACCGGGAATGTCTCGTCAGCGGACTCCTGTGCTGCTGCCTCTTGTCTCGTTTGTCGCTCGGCCCGGTGAAAAGAACAGGGAGCTCCGACGGACAACGCGCGGTAAAGTAGAAAAAACGGCCAGTGAGCGCACGCTCTTTGTTTAATGAATGTCTTCCCGAAATGAGGTCCTTCGTCCCCCCTTCCGGGAAAGACCAACGCTCTCGTAACTGTCGTCTCGGCTTGGGTGCGCGTCATCCGGACGTATATGAGATGGACGAGCGTGGCTGGTTCTGCATCCAGTCTAAAGTTCTCTCTGTCTCTGTCTGTCTCGTTCTGTTGCCTTTTCCTGTTCGCTCGTCCGTAAGATTCATTTTCCGTAAGTCAGCTGATGCTGCAATAGAGGAGGATTGCATGAAAATGAAAGGAAAGAAAGAAATGAAATTATTTTTTTTTTACAGACAGCAAAGCTAGAGGAACTGAGGAATACGGGAACATCGAAAGTAGCTAAAAATTGCTGCGGAAATGTGCCAGCTCCTTCACCACCTGTAAAGCTGTTTATTGAACGCTGGCGTAGGGGCTGACCAGTAGCTCAAGCAACCGGCTGAAATCAAGGACTCCGAGCACGAGAAGCGTCCACGAGCAACGCATGGTAGAGACAGAACCACTAGATGGCGTTTGAGAGGATGCCCCGCAGTAGCGTTACTCTTCGCTGCAAAATGTGATTTAACGCACGGCCATGAGGTTGTCCTTTATTGTGGTGCGACCCAATAGCTCTGTCCCATCTTTTTATCTGGCGGTGCAACCTAGATCACTCACTCGATCTCTTAGCCGTCAATGTAGCCTGTATGGCTCCTGACGAGGCCATGTAGGTTTGTCTCACATGCCAACTGGGTGCGAGGCGTAACGACCATCCAGCAGAAACTCATCTGTGTGCGATGGGTCAAATCAGGGGTCTCAAACTCAACTCAGCTAGCGGGCCGCCGTCACGAAATTCAGTCCCGCAAGAGGGCCGTCACACCGAAGGTTGCAGAAGAGGGGGCGACAAAATACTTGCAAATGTTGCCATGAAAGAAGGCGTTGTCCCATATCTCATGTATGAGTCATTTCTGAAAGAAAAAAAAAAATGACATCAGCATTCAAGAAACATATCGATGCCGATCTCCAGAATGACTAAAATCTGGACGCCGATTATGAAATTTAGAGTTTTTGTTCCACAGTTACGTTTCAACACATTGTGACCGGAGGAGGTGTCTCACGAAAAAAACACATGGTTGATCCTTCCATCAAAGCAATCAGTGTAACACGGAAGTACAACGTGTCCTTACAGAAGTAGTTGAATGTTTACTGTACATTCATGTAAGAGAGCGTGCGCAATGTCAATAGGGTTTTTCGCAGCTATATCGCCGTTTAACATGGACGCACCCACGTTGACGCTTGCTGGTACATCTTTATCCCGACGACTGACGTCCATGATCAATGATCAAGCTGTAGTAGTTAACGGTGAAAGAGTAATTAGAATGGCCAGAAGAGTGTCGCTGATTGAACGCAGCACTTGGGCTAGGGTCGCCATCCCGCACTGAACACCACGGCCGGGCTAGAGGGAAACGCAATGCGCGTCCTTTAAGCGGGGAACGCGATGTTACAGCCAGGCGAGGCAGGCGTGCGTCGCAGAGTTATTTTTGGTATGGATGGATGCTATGAGCGAGGCTGACGTTGGGCTGAGTTTGCCACCGCGCGTTGTGTTAAGACATTGAAAAGTGCACTTCTCCAACAGAAACGCGCCGAATGGGATGGATAGTAGCAACGACGCGTTGCAGGAGCTAATTGCTGAGGCTACGGTCATGATGCATTCCTTCATTTTACATCTCCCAGAGGGCGACACCACCCCGCTGACCGAGAGCATTGTGAGAGGAAAGTGTGAGATATAATTGGCGCGTTTGCAAGCTTCTTGAGTGTGTGACCATGGCGCAGTGGATAGCGTGCACGGCATCTGTCGTCGCGGACGGAGAGGCCGTTGGTTCGACTCCCGTTGTCGGGACTTTTTTTTTGTAATCTGACCATGTACTTTTTTTTGACGTCATTTCCGTGACAGAAATACGTCATTGAAGTCTTGGTGGACCCCGACATAAAACACTTTCATGTTAAAAAATGCTTGTGGCCAGTCATGTCTGTGTAGCTTACCTGAACAAAGCGCTATTAATACTAATTGGTGAGAAAATAACGCGAGTACCATTTAGCAAAATCACGAAACTTCAACCACAAAGTCGCAAAACAAAATACGCAAAGAAGACAGTTTTGTGCAGGCCAGGCTACATGCGGACCGCGGGCCGAGTGTTTCAGACACCTGAGTTAAAAAGTCAGGAAATATTTACGAAACCGACTTCACGCTGGAGAGCGTTGATAAACGAGTGTTCATTCCTAAACCCAGGTAACGGCGTTAATAAGGGAGGACGATTACCAGGCAGATATACACATGCGGTATGCAGACAGAAAACATGCATGGGGATATAGAGCACCTATTTGAAAACATCCTAAATCCTGAATTTGAAGGGACACTGAATATACGAACGCTAACTATCAGAAGGTTTTTATTTTTATACTTACCGTTGCAAACTACATTGACATACATGTCAGCCAGGCTTCCGTTGTAATGCGGGAAAAATAATATCAATATGATTATTTACATAAATCTAGTTACGATGCTCTTTCTCTTGGTTGTTCACAGATTCTATGACCGCCTTAACGTTCTGGAGTATGTTCTGGTTTGTCTAAAAAGCGAAGGCAATGTAACCGCTGGTCATCGAAAAGTAGCACACTGGATTCCAAGAGAAGCCAAGAGCGCGAAGGGGAGGTAGGAAGTGAGGTGGGCAGGTGACATCAAGAAGTTTGTGGGCATAATGTGGCCACAGCAAGCACAGGACCGGGTTGATTGGTGAAACTTGAGAGAGGTCTCTGCCCACTTCTCCCATCAGTTGGCATAGTCAGGATGATGATGATGTGTAAAGTAAGTGATAGCATTTGTGGTCAGATACATGCCGAATCTCCAAGGCTAACCATCGTGAGTGATCAGCGCTTTCGTATTCGCCCCGAGATCGGGCTATAGGTGGCAGCACCGTCATCGCGCTAGTGTGGATAGGCGGCCGGCGGCGCATAGAAATGTACGCAGCGGCGCTTTTTTGTGAGCGGTGGGAGCCGATTGTCGGCAAATAAAATGCGCTGACTGCAGCCTACTCATAATATATATGTCATCCATTGCCGAATGAATGCACGAAGCTCGCCGAACGTTATTATTACTTTTGAGAGAAATGCAATCTGCCATTGAAAGGGATGTATGCGCTTGGCGACTGTCCGTGTTTTCGCACTATGGCACGTTTCTTGTATTTTTCTTTGTAAGTGTTGAGCTTGTGTCCCGCCTACTCCGCACTGCTGTAGTGCGACTTAATTCATTCTTTGCTTCATGCATGCTGGTCTTGGATACTAAAAATATGAGAAAGAAAGAAATCCCATATTCTTGGTGAGCTGAAGTAACCGCGAATACGCATCCGCATTTTTTATTATTCAATTTTCCATAAAATGGACGTAGGACAGTTGATAAGCTTATTCAGGAAAACTACGTGGCTGGCAGCGCTTTAGCGCGTTTGTTCCTACTCCAATAACAGTATAAAAGGTAAACAGTTCAGCACGCAGCTTTCTTCGATTGATTATCTGCTCGACAGTGATGCAACAAAGGTTCGGTTATTTGATGGGACAAAAGCTTTTTTTTTTTTTCAAGCGAATAATGTCCGATCCTTCCGTCAGTCTATGACAACGCCACAAAAGCGCCCAAGACATTCTAAAAAAAAAAAAAGATGACGGTTTGCGTGAAATTATACGACATGAGTCTGAGGCACGCCGTCTGGATTAATTTTGACCATCTGGATTCTTTAAAGCGAACCCAAATCTAAGCACACGGGTGTGTCTGTATAAATTTCGCACAAAGCTAAAATTGCGCTCGGCGACTCAAGTTTAATCACCTCCGTGTCATTCCATTTTCTGTTGTTTTTAAACGACAATTTAGGTACCAAAGTGTCAGAATTTACTATAGACAGAAATATTTCGCTGTAGTGGGACCAGGACGGTACAATAAAAGGTTAATTATCTCAAGCACAATTAAAGTTCGTCGGATAACCGATATGCAACAGCGCCGCAGATAGACACATAACAACAATGCAAAACTTCGTTTATCACAGAGTCGCTAAAACACTGTTTTCACGCAATATTTAATACTCCTCGCGTTTGGGACGACGCCCAGTGCACTTTACGATGTGCTTCAACTACAAAGCGGCACCTACACCGAAATGATCTTGGCGAACGGAGGATACACAGCACTCTCGGCAAGTGCACAAACTGATCTTATTGCGGTGAATATACAGCCGAGCAAGGTCAAGTGTGTCTGTAGATCGTGCTAGGCAAACGTACAAGCAGTTAAACTTGCGCTAACAGAGCGGGACAAACCGCCCTTTGAGGATGAGCATGGGCTACGCGCACATGCTAGCCTTATGTCGCTAGCAGACGACGCGAGGAGCAATCCACACTAGGCGCGCTTCAGCCAGTGGCCACCAGGCGGCGACTCCGCTCGATCTCGGGGCGAATACCTGCCTCCTCGGCGACTCTTTGTTCGTTATCGCTTGCCTATAAACGTGAAATCGCAAACCAACTATAGCCCAAATTGTCTCGCCGCGAAGTTGTCTTCGTACTCAGTAGATGCTATTTTGTCAGTTCACAATGGATTTCGTTCTTAAATGCGCTTTGTCATTGGTCGTCTTCCTTCGCGAAAATTGAGTACATCTTCACGCCGTCACTGACATTTTCTCCAAATAATAATTCAAGCGGAAGAGCTTTTAGTGTTTTTTTTTTCTTTTTCATTTTTTTTTTTAGCGAATACGAGTCAGGGCTGTCGTAGTTATCGCCCCCGCTTCTCAGTTGTTTCAAGCTTCCTGCTAGGTGCCCAGCATCTACCAGCCGAACGCGTCACGATATTAGCGATCGGCAACGTCTTTCCCAGCAACCGCCATTACATTATTTACCTCTCCTTAGGCAGAGTCAACCATTTTTCTCCATTTTTTTTAACGCTACCGCGAGAAGCGTTTTCAAATACGAAGTCAAGAAATCGTAAAGGAAGGAGAGAAATGAAGCCATGCGTCAATTCATTTTGAGGCACCGTAACTGGAGCAACGTGACTGCAGCTAACCAAGGGGTTTTGAGTAGCGCTTCTACGAAGACACTGTAGTCTTAAGTTAAAGACATCGCCACGTATAGTACGTACGCATCTCGGTATGTGTCCATAAATCCTAGCAAAACACGACAGTCCGATTTTATTTAGCCATGCACCCGCAACACCAATTCTTGCAGCACCTGCGTGCACCACTAACATTTGGGCTTAATAAAAGTTGATTCATCATCATCATTGCAGCATACTGCATTAATATCTGGTCCTTGCTTACTTTGCGTTCTTTGTAGCTTACTTTCAAGACAAGACATGAGCCGGCCGCATTGTGAAAAAAAATAATAATAAAACAATCAGTGAATGATGGAACAAAGCCCGACTGAAAATTAAGGTGAGGTATGGCGTCAAACAGCGGTGGGTAGGCTTAATCCGTTGCATATTCAATATAACTCCTTCTGTTAGCTCGTTTCAAGTTTATGGCGTCTTGTTAACGGAAAAATGAATATTATGTGACTCTTCGCGGTATTGCTTTGCAAAGGTGAAGGGTGCCCATGATTCATATTAAAACTGCCTTAAAAGTAATAAGCACACAGTGTTAAAAAGACAAACGTACTAATTGAGTTGTGTGCTCATTAGTTTTTAAGAACCTCGTACAAGCTAGCGCAGATTAATACCTTATCATTTGTGTTACGTTCGGATAGAGACAAATGTGACAGGAAGTAATCTTTTGCCTGTGAAGCGACTTTCTCTGCAATATCACCTTGTCATGCGACAAAGAGCCCATTCTACTCGTGCCTCATGCTTAGCTGGGTTGGTTGCGCGGTATTCCTACAGGTGGGGCTAGTCATACAACTTGAACCGGCAATTGCTTCATTGGTTCGACTAGTTCATTGCTCACGAGGGTTGTGTCATCTTTGCGCAAAGTACGGTGATCGTTACATTTAAATTTATAGCGTTGGCTGAAATTGATGAACTGAAGAGAAGCCACGTCGAGTACGAAGTTGCAGTTCTCGGCAACTGCAATTACGGTTTCTTGAGGAACGTAACGGCGCGTTTTCCAACCTGTTGCTGTGCGCAACTTTCTACACGCCAATAGCCAAATGTGCCGTAACGTGGGCTTTCACTCACATCCTGACAAATAAAGATAGGGCATCGGTGTCATCTACACAAGTTTCTGGTTAGCCGTGACGTAGCTGAGGAGGAGAGGGGATGTGAAGCACCACACGAGAAGGGCGGGTGCCCTTCTCGTGTGGTGCTTCATGCATTGGGCAGACGGGGCGCTGCCCAAATGTACGTCTCAGAGAGCACCATAGCTCCTTAAAAGGCACGCCGTACACACACTTGGCGATGCATTGTAAAAGTTGTGAAGGATGTTCGCCGCTTTTTGAGGAGACACAGGTCTTGTTCGCTCACAAGCACCAGTGGGCAAGGGAAATCGTTGAGGTTGCCTCGATAAAACAAGAGAATGACACGTGTGTGAGCCACCCATCGATACATCTACTAGAAGCGGAGTATGCTTACCTTAAAAAAAAACATGATTTAACTTCGGCTCGCAGTTTTGTAGATGATCCCCGTTTTCTGGTTCTGCGCAAGTTGTTTGCGCAAGTTGTTAGTCCGCTTGATTCTGATTTGCTTTTGTGTCTTTGGGTGTTTTATGGATGTTCACTTGATGTCTTATCATTGTTGTCATTGCCAACTTAAGATACGGATTTTCTTTCTATTAAACTTTAGTTCCCAGTTAGCGCCTGTCCTGTGTGTTCTTTACTCTGTCTCGTTTTTCCTCGCGCTACGCTTCGACGTGATGTGAGGGTGATGAGGATGAAAACGAGGAGGGGAGAGGGTAAGGCTTAGCATAGCCATGTATAGTATCCCACAGAAAGGGCGTGGGAAATGGAAATGAGGGTGATGAGAAGTGATGTGACGATGAGGAGGAGGGCGAGAAGGAGAGAAGAGGGTAGAGCATGTAGCATAGCAATGTATAGTGTAGTATAGCAAGGAAGTGGAAGAAGGAAGCGAGGGGCGACGAGGGGCTATGTGAGGGTGAGGGGGGAGGGAAAATAGGAGGGGAGAATGTAAAGCATAGCATAAGCATTTGTAATATAGCATAGCAGGGATGGAAAAGGGAAGTGAGGGTCAGAAGGAGGGAAAGAAGGAGGGATGGTATAGTATATTATGGCGAAGGCGAGTGGAAGAGGGAGCCGAGTTGGAGGCTGGAGACATGCAGGTGATCAAGCGAAGGGGGTTCATTCTGTGCTACCCCATACCCATCATCGCCTAGCTTTTTATCACTTTGCATTTCATCGCTGAGGATTCACCTCAGCTCCGCTGTACATTGGCTTTGACAACGTCAAGTCTTTCGGAAGAAATCTTCTTGCGCAATAGACTTTCAAGTGCCCGTGTGACAGGAATGTTAAAGCGAAGCATAAATGTTGAAAAGGCTTTCGCCACAATGCGCTTCAGTGCTGCAGCAAAGCCTTACCACGGACCGGCTCGCGACGGTTCACGTGCGTCGACGGGAAACACCAATACCTCCTTGGGAAATACTGACCTCGTTGAAAGCTGGCGTACAGCAACGTGGCCGGTATTCATTAGAGCACTGCACGGGCCGGCTTTTTCCGGCCCGGGCCCGGCCCGGCCCGAAAGCGCCATGCTCAGGCCCGCCCGAGCCCGGCCCGGTGTTTTTAAATACGGCCCGACCCGGCCCGGGCCCGAAAGGTTTGGGCCCGGCCCGACCCGGCCCGGCCCGGCCCATTTCAAAAAATTATTTTTTGAGCATAAACGAGGCGCTGTCCAATTTTCGCTTATAGTGAAGATACCAGCCACGCACAAGATAGTTCCTGGACAGTGTTGTGAGAACTTATGACAGTGTCACGATTTTCACTGGTACTGTGTTTACCATCGGTTAATTACGCCCGTAACACTTTTGCGAAAGAATTGCAGGGGGATATATGAGGAGGCACAGCTGGCTGTCCATCCACGCAGCGCTAACCATGCAATGTTATTATTGCATTTCAAAGAACGACTACAACATACAGCGCCCACATAGAGTGGAAAAACAGCGGACATTTATAGTCGAGCTTACATTAATTGCTGACAAGCTGGGACTATTGAATAAATAGAGCAGAACATATCCTGCAAACTTGGTTTATTGCGCAATGTAACGAGAGAGAGAGAAAAAAACGTGCTCTAACTACTCCTGGGAGGGTTCGCCAGGCTGGGTCGCTTGTTCCGACTAAAGGAGGAAGAAAGTACACCTTTCTTGCATAACTTGTCAGTCTCCTTTAACTCGACGTGTCCGAAAACAAATCGTGACGCAGGGGAGTCCAATAGTAAGGTCATATTACGGTTATCTAAAAATCTGTAGCAGGGCCAATTGAATATTTCTCTTAATTTCCTTACATAAAATTAAAACGAATAAATCCATCAGTCAATGAAACGAACTTTTATTTGTCCCAAATATATATAAGAGGATGGTGGAGAAAGAGCCGCATAAACTATAGCTTAACAAACCTGAAACGTGCAGCTCGCGAGCAAGTCGCACTTACGAGAGCACATACGAATGCCTAGGTGCGTGTGCGTGTAGGCGCGGGATGCCTTCTAGCGCGGCCTTAGTAGAATATTCTTGATCTTTCACGAAGATACCCCGATTCCCCCCTCAGACACCTGTAGGGTCCCGTACTTTGACTAACTCGATATAACGAAACAAATTTCGAGATCCGTCCCGATATAACAAACCTTTTTTTTTTTTTTTTTTGTAAATAGAGATAGAGAATTGATCATTCTTTGTCTATTTTTAGATAACGCCCCAAGATTATTGATTGCGAGCAAACGGCAACATCGCGGAACACCTTTGTCCAATTTAAACTGCGTGGCCATTGCAAACAAAACGCAAGCAAGCCAAGATCACCGATTTCTTTGCTGGGAAATAAATATGTTGTCACCTGTGGCCCTTATTGTTGAGGTAACAGAGAGAGAAGCAACTTTATTGAGAGAAGCAACTTTATTTTAAGCTAACAATTTTTGTTTCTTCATACACCCTGGAGGTGGCGGTCGTTTCCTAAGGCCGCTATTTCATTTTTCGCGCCTTTACGCTACGCAAATATGATGCCATGGTAGCTTTCCGGATGCCGCTACACCATATAATCGAATGTACCGAATTAAGTAACCGCGAAATGCCGTCTTCGGTTTAACGAAGTTTTCGATTTAACGAAATAATTCGCGGCTCCCCTCAAATTCGTTAAATCGAGTTTAAACTGTATTTGTGTGTCGCAACAGAAAAGTCACTACAAAGCGCAAGATTAATACGAAAGCGCGCGTGGTAACGTACGGCACCTTAGCACTGCGTCTTACAAAAGAGGCGCTCGGTAAGACAGCTGGTAAAGAAAGCAAAAATACAAAAGAAAGAAAAAGTGTACAAGGCGCGAAACCAATACCCATTCACAGCAATTCAGTCGGACGTATTAAACCGAAATGAGGAAATTAGTGACCTGACGAAACACGACGACATTCTGTCTACAAACTTAAAATGAGTGTCCTGGACTCTCCTTTCGCACTGTACATCCGTGATAGTAAAGCTTTGTGACTGTAGTAGAGCGAAGAAAGCTTAAAAACTGCTAACTTACCTCAGAGTCAATTCGAGTTATGTCATCGACTGATGAAGTAGCCCTAGCAACTCATGAGGCTATGAAATCAAGCCCAGTTGAAGAGCCGGTGGAGCCGATGAAGAGTGTAATCGACGTCAATAACGCTCGGTGACGCTGAGGTTTTCTTAATGTAACGAACAGTTCATTTACAGAATTGCAGAACTACACTCGGCACCGTGACTCTGGTTATCCACTTGGCCCCTTTTCAATTGTCGAGCCAGAGAGAGAGTGAGTTGATATTTCTGCAGGAATCACGTGACTCTCGTGAAGCGTGCGTGATTGGCTTCCGTGATGAAGACGCTGCCGTGTGCGCCGTACATATCACGCGTTCGGCGTTCGGCGCCGCTGCGGCGCCGTGGCGTACCGTGGCTCGCCAACGGAGACGGGCGCCGTGGTGGCGCGGCGCCTACGCCTCCTCTCTCTGTCTACCCTCGGTCTTTTAAAATTCGTTGCGTTGGTTGCGCGTCTCGTATTTTTATGTTCGACCGAGCATGCGTATCTTCGTAGTCGCGTTGACCAGTCTACAGAGTCACGAAGGCGGAAGCAGGCGCGGCGGGCATGCGAGCGTAGCTGCATACTCGAAATGTTTCCCATGATACCGATGGGCACATCTTATATGCACTAATCTGGGCACCGTTGCTTCACTCTTGCCGCAGTGCTGCTCAGCTATATCATTTCTTTTGATACACGGTACCCAGGTACGTGTTTCACTCCATATAATGGCGGGAACATATATGAGACAATTTCCAGAAATTATATGGCAAAATGCGCGACGTCTTGTATTGTGCGATTTCAGTGCACGCTAATGCACTTCAGGTGGTCTAAATTACCCGGAGCCTCCCACTGCAGCGTCTCAGATAGCCTGAATAGGTTCGGCACGCTAAATGCCCAAAAACAACAAAGCCAAACAGCATTACGCGCCATTGCCGACAGTGTATGAGAGTCGGGCCTGATACGGGCCTGACCCAGGCCCGGGCCCGATCTAACAATTACTTACCCTGGCCCGACCCGGCCCGCGGGCGCCGGCCAGGGCCCGGGCTTTCGGGCCGGCCCGGGCCCGTGCAGTGCCCTAGTATTCATACGCAGATCAATCAACAGCCAGCAATGCAGTTGACATCGGAGCCTAAAATGGGCTGAGAAACGTGATTGTTCAAAATGATAAGATAAAGGTTTTCTTCCTTGTGCTGCAATCAAAGAGATAGCAACTTCAATGCGCGACTTAGTTTAGTAAGCTTTTGTAACCTTTTGCTGCTCACGACATATTTCACTCTCTAAACATGGGAGGTGCGCTACGATAATCAAGATCGCCAAACATCCATGATTTGGTCGCGGCAAAAGCTATATTGTTCCTCTGGTCCCGCCTAACGTGGTTCCCTACTGCCTCCAGGATTGGAGACACTGCAAGCTCTCTGTACCTCACCTGGTTTTGCACTGCCTCCGTGACCGCACCCCGCCATTTCACCAGCGACGATGTCGTGCATGACGTCTCGTGGTTTGACGTCATAGTGATTTCATGATGGTGTCACGCACTTCTGGGACATGTGGAGTCACGATAGCGTCATATCGTGACGTCATCGCGTGATGATTTTTTGCGTCACTCGTGCTGACGCCGCCGATGGTCAATTTTTCTCGTTTGATGGGGCATCTAAGGCAGTGGTTCTCAGCCGCCGAGGTTTCGGGGACCCCTTGTAGACTTGTGGAAGTTATGAGGGATCCCTTTGCAGTAAGAGCAAAGGAGAGGGGCCATAAAGTAACACAACATGCAGCGTGAGATAGGTGTGGTTTTTTTTTGCTACCTGGAAAAGAATGGTCAAACTTGAGTGCCACGCCAATTCGATCTCAACAGCTTGTCGAAAAGTTGTGCGGTCTGCAGCCACATTCAACCTGTATCCAGCTATGTTTGCTCTTCAAATATGCCAGCCTGGAAAAAGTATGATCGCGTGCATATGTCGTAGAAAGCTGCTACCAAAGCTTTACAGCCATATCATGGAGGAGGGAGATCATGTCAGCTCCTCCACAATGCAAAAATGTTTTGCGGTGAAGAATACCAAAAATCAGAAGGGGCCTCTGTCACGGGACATAACGAGCCTCAAAAAAAAAAAAAAAAAAAAAAAAAAAAAAAAAAAAAAAAAAAAAAAGACTTTTTAGATGCGAAACATCTTATGCTCGCGGCTATGTCCGTCCCTCCCGCGTCCGGCCACTTTCATGAAGTAGGGAAGCACCCACTATGCGAACCAGAACACTGTAGTACAATAAGGCCGTCAACCACCACCATAGTCACAAGAGTCATGGCCGAGAGCACAGAGGGGCTGCTTAGCAATGGTTAGGCAGGTGGTGTCTGTCGCCCAGGTTGAATCCATTCCTTGATCTTGCTTGCATGTGCGTGCGGGGGCTTAGTCCATCCCTCCTTCCCGCGTCCTACACCCGCACAGCGCATGCGCGTCCCCTCCCCCTCTCTCTCCTCTCCTACGCTCACCTCCTTTCTCTCCTCTAGAAATCCTCTACTCCACGGGGCGGCACCCGCGTCCCACACCCCCCCTCGCCCACAGCGCATGCGCGTACCCTCCCCCCTCTCTCTTCTCTCCTACGCTCACCCCCTTTCTCTCCTCTAGGAATCCTCTACTCTACGGAGCGGCGCCCGCATACCACACCACCCCACAGCGCACGCGTCCGCTCTCCCCTCTCTCTCCTCTCCTACGCTCACCCCCCTTTCTCTCCTCTAGGAATCCTCTACTCTACGGAGCGGCGCCCGCGTATCACACCACCCCCCACCCCCCCCCACAGCGCATGCGCGTCCCCTCCCCCCTCTCTCTCCACTCCTACGCTCACCTCCTCTAAGAATCATCTGCTCTACGGAGCGGCTCCCGCGTCCCACACCCCCCACAGCGCATGCGCGTCCCCTCCCCCCTCTCCTACGGTACCCCCCCCCGTTCTCTCCTCTAGGAATCCTGTACGGAGCGGCGCGCATGACAGATGGTGCGACAGCTGCGTACTTTGCTGGGGGGCGCCATGGTAGTTCCGCGGTATGAAAATGACGGAGCGCGCGCGCCTCATTCTCTCTCCTGTACAGCGCCGCGATGAGCGCCCTGTCCGCTGCCGCGAAACGGGAGCGGCGACATTTCTCCCGCTCAAGCTAACCATCTCCCCGCTGCTTCGCATCCACACATGGTTCCCTTTAGCGGGAGATGGGGAAGTTTTTTTTTTTTCGAGAATGAGGTCCGTGGACCCCCCATGAGAACCACTGATCTACTCGCCTTAACGTAATCTCCTCCCGCAGGGCAGCACTGCGCCTGCCCTTCACCTCCAATAGTGCCGTGCCAGCGGGATTTCGTTCGATGTGTAAGTACCTTCTACATTGCTCATGTGCATGCGAGGTGCACTGGAAAATAAAAGTTCCTCGCCTCTGCCTGAAATTATATCTTTAATCGAGACTACTGGCAAAATCTCTGTCCAAGCTTGCCGCAACGTTCAAGCTCCTTTAGCTAAAAGCAGCGACACAGACTAATGCCGTTATGTTAGGATCAGCTATCTTAACCACTCTCACGTGCGTAACGTCAACAAAAAGAGCGAACGTGACGGATAACATTGATAATTTGTACGTTATGCTCTCAGGTAGCAAAATAAGCAATATTTTCTGTGTCATTCACCTTTTCTTCGAAAACACATTACAGTGAAACCTCGGTGATACGAATCTCACGGGACCACCAAAAATATTCGTATCATCCGAAATTCGTATCACCAGAAAGCTAGGAAAATTAGCATGCGACAACAGAAAGCTGGCGTACATTTTCATTTATTGTTTTTTAGGGCCGCAGCGAGGTCAGGAAGAAATCTGAATGATTGTCAGTTCAGTTTTTAGATGTCGGCAATCATACCAGCACTCGTAAATATACGGCCCGTACGCGCGTGTTTAATTAATGAACCAGGTGTGTTGTGACCCGCGACAGCAGTAGCCCCTTTCCGAATTTTAGTATGCTTTTTTTGCGTGACTCCGGAGTAATGCGGTGAAAGTAACAAAAAATCGCTTTGACGCGATTGATCAATGCAACAACATTCCAGAATTATGGTCCTATGTTATGCTTTTGTTATCGCGGAGGTGTTGGGGATGTTTTTGGGAGATGTGCGGCCATGCCTGCGTAAGTGCGACCTCAACAGTCGCGCATGTTGACGCTCGCGCGTGCTTGGCGCGTCTTCCGCGCCAGCGCGAACAGCACCTCTTCGTACCTGGGCGGTAGCGTACGTTCGTATCAAACGTCGCGGAGTGAAAATCGGTTCGCAACAACCGTACTCCATTACATTGCAGACCAATGGGCCTCGGCCGGGACCAAAGAAAAATTCGTATCACCCCGAAATTCGTATGAGCTGTGATCGTATCACCGAGGTTTCACTGTATCTCCATCGCGCTATACCAGTCGCTAATGTCACGTGCCACGTTTTTGTCGGGACGTCTTACAACGCTCCCGTAGTAGCGCTCATCGTACTCTTTAAATCGTCAACAACCACATTTTATGGTTTTCTGTGGAAGCGCCAGAGTACACAATACTCCAAATCGTTTACCGTTTGTTCTAAAGAAGGATTGTGCTGATACACGTTTCTCGAGTTGTAATTTTTAGAGACAGCTTACCGCTGTCCCACAGTAGGGTACGTGGTACTCGAAATCGTTTTGCGCTAAACACCAACACTGAGCCGTGAGGCAACACACTCAAGCGTTTTTCGGGACGGCTTCGCGCTCTTCATATGTAGAGCACACAGTTCTCTAGATCATGAATTATTAACAGCGCAGCTGTTTAAGCTCGGGGTAGAGCCAGCGTTACAGAAAGCTCGGCGGGTTATAGACCACAGAAAGCGGGTATGTGCCAAGCAACTCAGTGCTTTCATAGTATATTACAGCAAGGGGTGTGAAAGGAAAGTGAGGGTGAGGAGGAGGAGGATGAGAGAGAGTAAGGCATAGCATAGCCTTGTATAGTATAGTATAGCAAGGGGTGGGAAAGGGAGGTGAGGAGGAGGGGAGAGGGTAAAACATAACATATTCAAGGGCTGACTTCTGGCCTTGTTGGTACATCTAAAGTGGTATAGCGCAGGTTTTTTTTTATTTTTTCTTTTTTTTTGAGACGGGACAAGATGAAGGGGACACACACAAGCGCTACTTTCAACAAATGACCAATTCATTTCATTCACTGTTGAAAGTAGCGCTTGTGTGTTTCCCCTTCATCTTGTCCCGTCTCAAAAAAAAAAAAAAAAAAAAAAAAAAAAAAAAAAACCTGCGCTATACCAATTTAGGTAACATATTCATTTATTCTATAGTGTAGCAAGGGGTGATAGGTGGCGAGACACTGGAAGTTGTAAAGGAATGCGTCTACTTAGGACAGGTTGTAACCGCGGAGCCGAACCATGAGAGTGGAATAACTAGAAGAATAAGGATGGGGTGGAGCCCATTCGGCAATCATTCTAAAATCGTGAATGGTCTACCACTATCCCTCAGGAGGAAGGAATATAACAGCTGCATCTTACCGGTACTTACCTACGGAGCAGAAACCTGGAGGGAACAAACTCAGGGAACAAACTGGGGTTAGGGAACAAACTGGGGTTAAGTATATCGTAGTTGAAATCAAGAAGAAGAAATGGACATGGGCCGGGCACTTAGCACGTCGGCAGGATAACCGCTGGTCACTGAGGGTAACTGACTGGATTACAAGAGAAGGCAAACGCGTGAGGGGAGACAGAAAATTAGGTGAGCAGACGAGATTAAGAAGTTTGCAGGTATAACGTGGCAGCAGAGAGCACAGGACCGGGTTGATTGGCTGAACATGGGAGAGGCCTTTTCCCTGCAGTGGGCGTAGTCAGGCTGATGATGATGATAGCAAGGGTTGGGAAAGGGAAGTAAGGGTGAGGAGGAGGGAAAGAGGAGAGGAAGGCCACCAGCTCCGCTGTTTCCTCAGTCTTCGCACCACTGGAGCGTAGCTGGCCAATATTTTTACTATTTCTAAACACACGCGTATTGCTGTGTTGGTATCTACATGTGGCGGGGCGGCACTCTTCCGTAGAAGAGTGCATAGTGTACTTTCTGGAGTGCTTCAATATCTCTTGTGCACACTTGAATACCGACAAAAGCAAGGCACTGCACTTCTGAGCTTTCACCTCCCTGGCAACGTTAAACTTGTCAAGGCGGTGAAAGTTCTTGTAGTGACCTCCGAAGAAGAAACTATTGTTTGAAGAACACGGGAAAACACTGTAATTCAAAACAAGGGACACGGTAAATAGGGTTACGAAATTCAACCTCTCACTCTCCGCAAGGAGTGTACAAGTCAAGACCCAAGCGTGCGCTTATGATTAAACATTGCTTAGATGAGCTTGCCTGTGGCGCAAAATACATTTCGTAAAAACTGGGTATAGAGAAGTGAAGAAACTGATACACCAAATTATTTTAAGTCGCTTAGTGTCCCCGCTAAAAGTACCAAAATAGGTTCTCTGCGATCCTATATAGGCTCTCTGTGACACATATGAGGAGGTGCTGGGGATACCCAGAGCTTAGCACTCTTTCTACTCGAACCTCGACCGCTTCTGAAATACAGTGTGGGGTAGATCTCCCTAGAGCGTTTTTGGGGCACAAGCGTGGCAACAGCTGCCACGTATTGCCTCAAGAACGCTCATCATGCGAGACGATGATGATGCTAACTGATGATGACGATACTAAATGGCGATAATGATGCACGTGTTCTCGCGAGCCAATCACACTCACTCGCGCACATGCAGCTTTGCTGTGGGACGGTTTTCAGGGCATGGATCTAGCTGTCTCTCTCTCTTCGGTTAAATCCGCACGGGTTTCGTTTGGCTCTGGGTTCGGTTAAAGAACACACCTTCTCTGCAGAACGTATTTACTTAACCTCGTTTTTCCGTCGTCACGAGGTCAAACAATGTTTCAAGTCATCTTACTCTGCCGTAGTGTTCTCGTTACTACATAGAAGCACCAGAAAGAAAGGGCAATACGCGGATGAAACGACCAAATACAAAAGATGAGGAGGAGTGACCGAAAAGTGAAACGCGCGTCTTTGTGCTCACGCGCGCGTGTCAAAACAAACAAGCCTGTACGGAACGCTGCGCACCGTAGGCTACGCAAGTAAAAATTGCGAAAGAACGACGAGGATGTGTAACAGATGCAGCGACAGGAGGCGAAACAACCGTCGAGGCGGCGTCTCTCTCTGGTACGTCGTGTGTGACCTAGATGGCGCCTCAAGCATTTCAGGCCTGCTATTCAAGCCTGCGTGACGCGTACGTACACTACGCTGTAGCATACAACACGCGTGTGCGCAAAATCGCTCGTCAGTTGACGTATACCTAGAAGTAAGGCGTACGCGAGGCGCGCGCCGGGCAAAATGCCGGCCGGCGTAGCGCACCGTCTCTGTCGGTCTGTTCGCTCACGCAGGCTCTCGCTCGTGAGCGGACTCGGTGATGGATGAGCGCGGCTGCGTGAAAGATGTCGGCTCGTGTGTACGGTCCGTTCCGAGGTGCATGCACCGCCGCTGCCGCCAAGTGCAAACACTGCGTTAAGAGTAATTGCACCCCGCCGCTGCAAGGCACGCCGGGCGGTGCAGGTAAGGCAGGGAGAGAGAGGGCTCAGGTGAGAGAGTAAGCGGAGAGGTGTAATGCAGGCAAAGAACGTCAAAGCCCTTTCCGCGAGGCTGAGCAGCCGAAGCGTGGTGGATTCGATCAACGAGCAGCAATGTTGCCTCCGTTTTTGTTGTCCTTACCCGAATTTTCTTTAAACTTTCTCTCTTGCGTTCGGCTACGACTACGCAAGGGCCCTGCTGATGGGCAAGGACAAGAGAGAACGAAACTATACGAGTGCATCCGTGTTTTACACGGCCACCGACGCTATATACTAAAGTGCGCGTCGCCCAGCTCAGCGTCGCGTTGTTGTTTTTTTTTTACCCTGCCAGGTATACCGTAGTTGTTCCTGGACACCGCTTCGTCATCTCTTTCAACGTTGTTTCTTTCCTTGCTCCGTTGCTTTATATCTCTCAACATTGTTCGCTGCGTTACGCTGCCGTGTTTGTGTTTACGGAGAGGCGTACCACGTAAGCAGCGGGCGAGCCCGCGTGCGTTGGCCTGCGTGATGGGCCCGAGATGAAATTGTTGTAACCAGTGACGTCGACGACCGTTCACGTGCGTGTACGGTTATGTCCTCTCGACAGCTCTATACACGCGCGCTCAAGAGTCTCGCGAGCAATTTTTTTGCTGCGCGAGGAACACGTATTTCACCGGCGCACTCTGAATCCCTCGTGCGGGAAGGTTTATATTTCTCGCCAGAGGAGAAGAGGAGGAGAGGTTGAGGAGAGGAAATAACACAGCCTCTTCTCCTCTCCTCTCCTCTCCCATGGCGAGCATTATAGACCTCCTCGCCAGGATGCTCTTGCATGACAGAATGGGGCGGGTTTGAGTGAAGAAAAAAAAAGCTCACACAGTTTGTTGGTTGGTTCCGGCTTGTTGAGCCAAGTGAAGTGCACGAGCCCGGAAAATTATGGAGAATTGCATCACGGGCGGTCGCTGACAAAACGGAATACCGTTTTCCTTTAATAAGTAATGAACGGTAAAGGAAGGAGGGTACGGAGGAACAAAATATACTTAATGGAGAGACCCGATTATGAGGATCGAGTAAATAATGGGTTAACCCGGGACTTTCCATTACGAAGTGAAGAGATATTCGCTTAAGTGGCCCGTTTGGGCTAATGAGAGAACGAGAAAGCGGGCGACTGAAAAGCAGTAAAATTGAGAGAAAAGGGAAAAGAGTCGGTTGCTATGGAAGGGTCATATATTATGCTGGTCGGTGCCGTAAATGTCCGTGAGTAGCTCTCTACACATTGCGATGTCGCGGAAATTAATTTGGAACCTTCCGAGGCCGTGTAAAAACTGGCGCGCATCAGGGAGTTTCATGTCCGTTACTTTATTTCATGGCTCTCCGGTGCCGCTAAGCTCATTTTAGCATCACTCTGCTTAGCAAAAGGCCTAACACATACACAAGCCAAAGGAGTATGCAAAACACGTACATGTGTAACCGAGCTAATTATTATTTTAATCTACGAGTGGACCATCGCATTTGTGAATTCGTGACACTTTCAGAGCCACTTCACGCGTGCACATAAACGCGACGAAAGCTGGTCGAGTCGGCTTGTCAAGCTGAAAACCGGTCGGCAAGAAGTGCTTCGCATTTTGTACATAAGTGGACAGAAACAGCGACTTATTGTAGAGTTTTGATTGATAGAACTTCACTCGCAGAGCTTAAAACATGCTGAAAAGTGTCACATCCGAGTCACATATTGATTCGCTGCATTACCTATCACGCTGGAATTGTCCGCAAGAGAAACTTTTAGCCAAGCCTGATACCCGACATATCACAAGAGAAAGCAGCTGGCCAGTAGCAAAGATCACTTACGAAGCAAATCTATTTGAACTTGGCCCATGATTCTGAAAAAAATTAAAAGGAACTCACAGTCTACGAAGGTTGCTGCATAGAGAAGTGACCCCACCTAAATTATATCACGCCGAATCCTTTGAGCCCCGCAGGTTTATAAATTCAAGTAGTCTTATTGCATTCTGCCCCGTCAGAATAAAGCACCGCAACAAAAGGCCACATCATCTGCTGCTGCCGCGGCACCTGCTATAGGAGTCGAACCTACGACATCAGGCTCTGGACGGAATGTCATAACTATTAAGCTATTGCGGTACATGCATCTGTTCCTTCATGGCATTCGTCAACGCCTACTGCTCGATCCCCGTGGAGCGGTATTCCATGCTTTGTGAAGTTTTACCCTGCGTAAAAAAATGAAAGCATTTTTTTTACTATGACGTTCAAATCACGCGACAGGGATACTGAGTCAGAATGCGTCACCGGTCACATTCGTGCGCTCCGTATACAAAAATGGCACTATAGATCAGTCTCGCCATCTAAAAACAAAATATTGCACAAGACTTCTATAGAAAAGTCAGCGAGCGCCCTTTGTGAAAAGCGCTGGGTTTTCTTTTTCTTTTCTCTTTTTTGCTTTCTTTATATGCATTCCTTCTGCTGCACCAGGCAGATATGCCAAGCGTAGTTGCAGCAAAAACGCGACTACACCTGCGGCTCACTCGGCGTTTTACTGCTCCGCTCGAGCATTTGCTTGAGCGATTGAAATCGCTGCTCTATTTTGTTCTTCCCTCATGCACTTAGATATGGCCTTCTATTACGCTACACGTGCGCGCGCGCTTTTGTGTATGCGTGTGTGTGTGTGGGGGGGGGGGGGGGGGGTGTTGCGTGCCTGTGTGTGCGTGTATGCGTGCGTGCGTGTGTGTGTGCGTGCGTGCGTGCGTGTGTGTGTGTGTGTGTGTGTGTGTGTGTGTGTGTGTGTGTGTGTGTGTGTGTGTGTGTGTGTGTGTGTGTGTGTGTGTGTGTGTGTGTGTGTGTGTGTGTGTGTGTGTGTGTGTGTGTGTGTGTGTGTGTGTGTGTGTGTGTGTGTGTGTGTGTGTGTGTGTGTGTGTGTGTGTGTGTGTGTGTGTGTGTGTGTGTGTGTGTGTGTGTGTGTGTGTGTGTGTGTGTGTGTGTGTGTGTGTGTGTGTGTGTGTGTGTGTGTGTGTGTGTGTGTGTGTGTGTGTGTGTGTGTGTGTGTGTGTGTGTGTGTGTGTGTGTGTGTGTGTGTGTGTGTGTGTGTGTGTGTGTGTGTGTGTGTGTGTGTGTGTGTGTGTGTGTGTGTGTGTGTGTGTGTGTGTGTGTGTGTGTGTGTGTGTGTGTGTGTGTGTGTGTGTGTGTGTGTGTGTGTGTGTGTGTGTGTGTGTGTGTGTGTGTGTGTGTGTGTGTGTGTGTGTGTGTGTGTGTGTGTGTGTGTGTGTGTGTGTGTGTGTGTGTGTGTGTGTGTGTGTGTGTGTGTGTGTGTGTGTGTGTGTGTGTGTGTGTGTGTGTGTGTGTGTGTGTGTGTGTGTGTGTGCAGTCAGGAACGCGTGAACCGCTTCACACGCGTGATGTTGTCACGGCGCATTCAAAAGCACGCTGTTTTAACACACTTGCTCTGCAGTGTTAGCTGTGAGTGCGGACGTCCAAGAATTTTTCGCGCCAACTCGGTGCCATAACAACTGGGTGTCGGAGCGTAGATGCTCGCATTGCTGAAAAAGGATGAACTGATACGAGGAAAGATGGGCCTAAAACAAAAAAATTCAAATGAAGGAAAAAGTTGTTTCGCTTCCTCCTAGTGGTATTTAGTCGCATGCATTACCGTGCGATGGATGAAGGTTAGTGCGTAGATTCCACTGAAGGAGTTAGTAATGGTCATTTAGCTGCATACTATAACTTTCGCGGCAACATTGGAACCCTGTGTATACACTCCAGAACATTCTGTGTTCTTCCCAAGCCGTTTTGATGCATCCAGCTGTCCGGCTGGTTGACACTATATGAACGTGCCAGACCTGTATCTCTTTAACATCCATGCGTCATACTAATACACTCATTTATAAACTATATGGTTCGTGCTTCTCTTTGAGATAATTTGCATTCTCACCGCCATACACATCCTCGCCGTCCGGAGAGCTCACGCCTTCGCGAAAGCCTTCGGCCTACCAGTGCCTGCGTGGGCGGGGCCACCGACTTCGCCTGTGGCCTTTGCCCTCGGGCCATAGTGTCTCTGGCCCATAATAACGTTCTTGCCATGCCATGCTACTTGACAGTTGTGTGCGAAGCAGGATAAAAAGCTTTAGGCTCTGAAATATCCTTGCGTTCACTGAATGCGAAAACACACCGTATCCGGGTGTGACGACCATATTGACATTCATACTATTTCGTTTCTCGTGCGACGTGACATTATCACGTCACATCTAGCATTTTGCCTTCATCTAGCATTTTGCACCTCTAGCATTTTGCCTTCATCGAAATGCGGCCACCGCGGCCGAGAGTCGATTTCACCAGCTTCGGGTCAGCAGTCGAGCACCATAACCACCCATATCTATATATTGAACGACTAGGCTTGCGACCAACCTAGCTGAGGACTTGCGATACTATGAATTGCAGCGCACAACAGGGCAAATGCAAGAAAGAATGAAAATAAGCGATGGTCTTCGTCGTTTCTCGCCTTTCTGCAAATAGATATGCATGTTTCTTTCTTATCGTCAGAAATAACAAGGTCACAATATTTGTTAGGCGAAGCCTCCATGATGTTGGTTACTCACACGCTATAAAAACAAGCACGACGCATACATGTGCCTTTCATCGCCATCGTCGTCGATGCGAAGCGTAAATCACCCTAAGTGGTAGCGTATACGGTTATGAACAGTATTCTTTTCCTCCCCTTTCCCTCTTCCCCCCGTGTAGGGTAGCAAACCGGGTGCAACCTGGTTAACCTCCCTGTCTTTCCTTTGCTTTTCTCTCTCTATGCACAGTATAATGGTCACAGCGTTCTTCTAATGAAATGTCTGTGCGCCACACCATGCACCATGTCAGCCAAACTGCAGACATTTTATACTTTGATACCGATGTACGCAGTGACGCAGCGATGTCGCGAGGACGATGGTGAGGTTTATCGTGGTAAGAATGGCCATTCCCAGAAATCCTGGGCGTTGCCACTTCCACCATCTCGTGTACTTCATCCGCAATACGGCGCGTAGCTTTGTACGTGTTCAGTCGACAGCTCATAACTTTGTACAGTCGCGCTCAATAGGACTTGTAACATGGGAGCGCGTGGCCGCACGGGTTCACAGGTTGCGCGTGGCTTCAACTTGTTTGTATTTGAACAACTAAATATTATTTTCTTATTTGGGATCATACCCAAGTGAGAGAAACGCGTTTAGTAATGGAAATAAGGGCCATGCGCAATCTTTGAACTCGTGAGGCCACGCGCTCCCGTGTTGCAAGTCATATTGAGCGCGAGTGTACGTGTTGAGCTTTTATCTCAAAGTTTTCGTTGAAACTATAGGAAGAACGACGGTTGCTTCGCTACTGCAGCGGCCACATTTTCTTGCGCCAGCGTTTTACTGTTCTACTGAGCTACGCCTGGTCGGATGCTAGAGGAGTGAGATTCTAGCCTTGCTTAGTACACCATTCGAGTTTGTTCCTATCGCATTCAGTGCTGCACACTTGTGGTGAAACTGTGACTTTCCTTAACCTACTAATGACGAATGAATGAATAAACTTTATTTTAAGTCCGGTTCCTTCGGGTGAAGAGAATTTTTTTAACCAACAGCGAACTTGACGGTGTTTTCTCAGCGCCAGTAAAAAAATGGGCGAAGACGCACCAGGTCGCACAAGATGACGCGCGAGGCCACACGCAACTTCTTCTTAATGAAATGTTGTTAGAAGTTAACGCTGTGGGTGTCCTTGTGGGTCTTCTTTACTGGTGTTTCTTTTTCTTTTTTTTACTCACGCTAAGAAATCCCAGTCACGATGCTATACCATAACGTCCGAATTTTTACTGTCGTCAACAACCGCGATATTTATATAATAGTGAGCGTCTGTACGAAGCAGTGCCATAGCTGTTTTTCGACGCTAACACGAGTACTATGCCGTGCAGCATTTGCGTACTTAACGAATCCTCAGCTGCCGTTCTACAATTATTTACGAGCAACAAATTTGTGGATGATATCACATTTTATGTTCCCCGTGTTGCATCTTCTGTAACACACTTGAACTTTTTGTGTCAGAACGTGCTGGTGATATAAATAATTAGTCAAGTTGACTAGTGATTACACTCAGTGCGATTGTGTACAATACTGAAGAAGAAAACACCTGAACCACCTTGACAACGGAAGCTGGTATTTTGTATTTTTCCTTTTTGTTTGGTTAATCATAGTCACAGTCACTCTGGTCTCCCAGTATACACTGCCTTCTTTCTCTTGAATAAACTACAGCGCTTCGGATGATTTAATAAAAAATTCGACCATCTCCCCGAAGGGAACCCTGATGGGATGCGAAGCAGCAGCGGTGCGCACGGCGTTGACCCGGTTGAAACGGGCGTCGACGCGGGTGCTGGAAGAACGGTTTGAAGCGAAACTCGGTGTAGCGTTCACTCGAGTAAACGTTTGTTTGAAACGCAAAGACACGGGAGGCGGGTCAGAGGTGTTGCGAGCGGGCGGAGCAGCCGGCAGCTGCGGCGTGACCTACTTGGCACCGCTCCAACACCTGCGGCGAGGGGAGCGCGTTGCGGCGCGTTCGTACGCATGGAGGGAGGGACAGCGTTACACAGCCTAGTCAAATAGATGCTTCGCATCTAAAAGGGCCAGCCCGGTCTTCAGGAAGCTGTCTTCCTTTCGCGCTTCCTTGTAGTGCAAGAAAGCCGATCTTCAGATTAGGAACTTCAGATAAGGAGCTTGCTCTAGCTTAAGGCTGGAACCAACAGCGGAGCGTGGTGGTCTTCCTTGTTTCTCTTTTTTTTTGTTCCTCTCTTCCTCTGTTCATTTTTCTTTCTCTCTCTCTCTCTCTCTGTTTTTAATCTTCTGTTGTCTCTGCTTCTTTAAATTTATTTATTTCTCTATCTATTTCTGTCTCTTTCTCGCTCGCTCTCTGTTTATCTCCTCCTCTTTCTTTCTTCCTTTCTTTCTTTCTTTCTTTCCTTCTTTTTTTCTTTTTTCTTTCTCTCTCTTTCATAGTTTCTCTCAGTTTCTCTCTTTTTTTTTCTCTCTTTCTGTGTTGCGCTCTATTTTTTCTATCTCTTTCTTGTGTTCATTTCTATCACTTTCTCTCTGTCTATTTCTTTCTCTATCTTTCTATCTTTTTTGTCTTTCTATCTCTTTGTTTTTTTTATATTTTTCTTCCTCTCTCTCTCTCTGTACTCATTTTCTTACCCATCCCAGTTCTTGCATCCCACGCCGGACAAATTGGAGCAGCAGGAAAGCGCGCACCGGCATGATGATGATTGTTTTTGCGAACGCTATATGGGGGGTTTGCCGAGCATAAACAGCTCCGCTGTTAAAAAAAAGAAACAAAAGCAGTAAAATTTTTTTTTCTGGTTTCTGCAGGAAACACGTGTATTTTTTTATCTCACGTGTGCTTCTAGCTCTGCAAGCACGTGCGTTTCTAGCTCTCCTTACGCGTCGCTTCCTATAGAGACAGACGACGAAGTCATTGCCTGTCATAGAACATATTTTGATACAGCGAGTGACAACCAAGTGTAATTACAATCCACATGGTGACGCTTTTTTGATTTCTAAATACCGAGACATGCCCAACACAATGATATATAGAGCTGTTTTGTATCTCCGGATCAAGAGGAGTGAACTAGTTGTTTTTGTCATAGCAACTTGATTGGGAATACCAACTTTCATGTTATACGGAATAGCCCAAGAGGATAAATTGTTTCTTATAGTATGTGAGCGTAATATAATTGACATTCTTCATTGCATTCTCCTAATAAGAAAACAAATATATGGTGGGAGAAAGTTACTGTACGCCCACCGGCATTTGAAAGCCAAATCAGAACCGTTTACAGCGAAAGCTGTTATGAGGTCACAAAAAGGGCCGTTTTTGCGCCGTAGTTCTCCGCTGCCGCCACCGCCGCCGCCGGTGTCCGTAACCACTATCGCACGAAATAAGAAGAAAACCAACTAAATAAAAATACTTATGACAGAATGGGAATCGAACCCGGGCCCTCTGCGTGGCAGCCCACCACTCTACCACTGAGCTACGCTGCTGCTTGCAACTGCAGTGCAAACTGACCCTAGGGCCTATGCAGGCTTCATGTCGGGTAAGGAATCGCGTTAACATGTGTTGTAAAGCGTTTTAGAACAGTAAAGTACCAACCAGGCGTCACACAATGCGAATTGCGTAACGAGTGGATCTTTCAATGCTCCAACCCATTACAAAAGCCTCAGGCATAATTCTTCATCGTCGTGACTCGTCAGCCACAGCATCAACAAAGTGCACATAATGCGTTACAACGGGTACCACGCGTTTCCAAAGAATGACGAATAATGGCATAGTGGGCGCTTCCCCACTACACAAAAATTATGATTTATGGCGTAGTGGGTACCATGGAAGTGTGCTTGTAGTAGTTGCCCCAAGAGTGTTTAAAAAAGGCTCTAGAAAGACCGCTCTTCCAGCTTTCGCTGTGACTGTGCTGCGCGTTCCGCGCCGGCCTGGAGTTTTTTTTTTTTTTTTTTTTTTTTTTTTTTTTTTTTTTTTTTTTTTTTATATATACGTCGGTTACAGTTCATCATATACATCAGTCGGCTTCGGCGCATGCAAGCAAACCCCAAGAATTTTGTAGGTCACTTATTGTTGCAATGGTGTTCCTTATTATAAGTATACAGAACTGCAGCAACGAA
Source organism: Rhipicephalus appendiculatus (assembly GCA_030522465.1). Classification (NCBI taxonomy): domain Eukaryota; kingdom Metazoa; phylum Arthropoda; class Arachnida; order Ixodida; family Ixodidae; genus Rhipicephalus; species Rhipicephalus appendiculatus. The sequence goes on along the minus strand of JALIZH010032960.1, from coordinate 1,871,558 downwards.
TAGCTCTGAGCCGATTTAACTGCGACAGTGCCGGATCACTCCATTTAACGTCGAAGGAAATTAAGACAACTTTATTAACACAAATTATTGAAACCCAATAAAATTGTGTTCAATTCCACCCAATTCAGCTTTTTCACCTTTACTTCTGAAGAACGAAAGTGCACTTGAATCACGGAAGTAATAAAACATCATTTTAGTAAGCATTTCGTTAGTGCTTACTAGATATAGAGATTGTGAGATATTGATATAGACAATAGGTATACAGGTGGTGAGCATATTATTTAAACCATCTACAAACGATATTTCACTCCAGTATATAAATACTGGATTATGTACTTTAATAAAGTTTTTTTTAGTTATGAATGTCAGCTGAGCATGACTGATGCACTGGACAACACTGGGTTGATATCGAATATTGCCTGCTTCTGCCCTATAGAGGAACGCCCGCCGCGGTTGCGCAACACTCTTCTTCACCTGAAAAAAGCTAATAAACCGTCCCCCTGCCTCACCCGAAGGAAACTTCCAGACTAATCTTGAATGAATAAAGATTATTCATTCATTCAACCAGCAGTTTATAACAATGTTACAGCGCGTGCGAGAGCGAATGTATTTTTCCAACCAAATAACCTCGACCACACTAGCAGGAGAGAGAGAGAGAAAAGACTTTATTTTACAGAATGAGCCGGCAGTTCGATCTTGGTGGCTTCAGGTGGCGGCTCAGAGTCCCTGAACTCGGGCGGCATCCTCGGGCTGCCGGACGGCCCAGAGCTGGTCGTTCAGCTCCGAGCTTTGGAGGGCCGCCTCCCAGCGGCGGCGGCGCCGACGAAGAAGGTCCCCCCCCCAGGCTCCCGCAGCCTGGGCCGTGGTGGGAACGAGTGAGCGCAAGGCTTCCTCTGGTCTGACATTGACGGCCGTTATAGGCGCATCGCGAACGGCGACGTTTTCGCGGCAGTTGTCGCCAGCACATTCCCAGAGCATGTGACTCAGCGTTGCTCTGTGCCCGCACGCTTTACACATATCGGTGGGATAGAGGTTCGGGTAGCAGTGGCGTAAGATGGCTGGGCTAGGGTACGAGTGGGTTTGGAGCAAGCGAACGCTTACAGCATTGCGTCTGTTTAGTTTATCGTGTGGTGGCGGGAATTTACGTCTTTCGAGCCTATAGTGTTGGGTAATGTCTCGGAACGTTGTTAGACGATCACCCCACGACCATTGTGATTCTTGTTGCCAAACAATTATTTCCATCCAACACACGTCCATGCACTTTCTTTCTATCATTTCGCCCTTTCTCTCTGTACACCCTGAGCGTGTACTATGACGCGGGATTTTCCCGCAGTAATTTTTTTTTTTTAAGGCGAAGGTGCTCGTGCACTTTTGCTGGAAAGCGGGAGGGGGAGCGCCCTTAGAACTCTGTGAACGCACTCTGTGTGAAAAGCACTATGTGAACGAGAGTTTTTGGTTTGAAAACCTCCTTGCAGGAAAGCGAACTTTCAGCCTTCTGCAAACTGAGTTTGTACATCTGCTAGAACAATGTACCGCAGTCAGTCGCCCTCTAAAATCTAAGACAGGCTCAATAAATAAATAAATAAATAAATAAATAAATAAATAAATAAATAAATAATCCTTAGTTCCTTGTTAGAAGAGGAACGTCGAGATGTTCTGCCATAGTTTATCAGGAAAGCCAGTGGTCAGTCGTCTGGTCATACCTGTGCAAGTGTTGTATCATCTGTTCTGTCCTGTTCTGGCTTGACTGCTGTGGAGAGCTAGTGGTTTATTTCACCTCGGCTACTTCATTTATTTACGTCCTGCAGCATCAAAAGAAAAATAGTATAAGGAATGGTTACCTTGCAGAACGGTGAAATGTTTGCTTGGGCTAGTTGGTGATTCAATATCGACATGTTTTGCACATTGCAAATCGAGCGAGGAGGAAGGAGCGGACACAGCACAGGTGCTGTGTCCGCTCAAAGCACAAAAATGAACAAGTAAAGAAAAAAAAAGCATAGCACAAACTGAAACAAATAAAAAAAATAAATGGATCCATGAGGAAGAAAGAAGCACAATAGGTTGCCGGCGTCCTCTTGTGAGACGCTGACACCGCGCGAAGCATTGTAAGCCATCCCAAATGATTGATGGATATGCTTTGGCGAATGACACTCCTTGGCCACAGCTGGCATACGGGAGTCGCCTCTCATCGTAGAGGGTCCGTATAGTTGGAATTGAAGTTTAAGTCTATTTCCAGTTACCACCAGTAGCATTATCCGAATAGGACTAACAAAAAAAGTAGAGATAGAATGGTCCATGAAACCTTTATCGCAAATGACCACTACATACATCGGGCATGTTTTTCTTATTTTATTTCCTTTAGAGGGAACCTTTCTTCGTCCAGCCACTGATGAAGGAAGATTTATGCTGGTTCACGAAGAATGTCTTTTGAGTTGCTTGGGTACCGCTGAAACGTGACACCGTTCCCTTCCTCGACGAAGAGAGAGAGAGAATAAACTTTTATTAACAAATGCACACAGAGCCTTCCTTGGGTGGGGCCCTCAGTCCAGGGCTCCATTGCCTTGCGCAACCCTGCGAGCCCGCTGGACCAGCTGCTGCTGTTCCTGCCGGCGTAAGCTGAGCAGTGCAGACTCCCAAGAGGAAGGGGTGGGGTTGGGAATGGGAGGAACGCACTGTGGGGCAGAGCATTCCCACGTGGAGTGGTACACTGTCGGTACGGATCCTCGACGAAGTATTGTAGAGAATCTCAAGTTTCTTTGTCTACTTCTTCGTATAAAGTCAACGAAGGCGTACGGAATGAAATCAAACAGTGTTAAGGTGCCTCAGAAACACTGAACGTGCACGCAAAATTTTTCAGGTGGTTCCTCTCAAACACCACGAACCTGCGCCACTAGAACCGGTGAGTTATGCACAGCAGTCGATTTTGTCCGCTTGAATGCATTAGGGTTTACGGGGGTGACGGTAGCGGGAAAAAGCAGGTGCGTGCGAATACTAGAAAATTCTGAATCATGAATCGAATAGCGCTATATTCGATGCGGTACTTGATCTAATGGCGTATATTCAAAATACTGAATACTTTTCGAATAATTAGCGCCGACGAGAAAACCCAGCGAGGGGTAATTTTTCTCTCCGTCTCTCTCTTTCGTCAAGAACTCTGATTCTAACTCTGCGCGTTGTCTAAGTTGTTGTCTAACGTGTTGTATAACGCGCTGTCTAGCTCTGTCTCTGATAATGTGGGTGTTCCGGACATGTAATCATAAATGCGCATGAGAAGTTGTAAGCAGTTTCCACGAATGTTACTTTTTCCTGTAAACTTTCAGTTGATAGTCGGTCCTCATCTTGCGTTTTTTCCTCTTCGTTTTGTCCTAGTTTTTAAAATTCCGCGCTTTTCTTGACAAAATGACAGATCACCAACTCGCCCGAGTGTGTATCCTCCTGTAATTTTTTCTTGTTTTAATCATTCAGTTACCAAGATGCGGTGCAGCCCCAGCTTTCGTAGACACTAAATTGATCACCGGATGAAGGCGTTTTCGCTTAAAACTCCACTGTCACCGAACCGAAAGTTATCTTGTTTTGCATTTTCATTTAATATGGTCCCTTGCGTGTTTCCTGCAACTTGACTTATGTGTTTACCCTACTGCGCTAGGCTTCACTGTGTAAAATTTTTCACTATGCTGCAGCTGCATTGCATCAGGCACTTCCTGCCCCCCGTCACGTAATAACTGATGGTTGGAAGTACGGTTGCATTCAGCTTCAGCAATGCGATTTTTGTACTTCGATGCATTTCCAGCGCTTAGGTGAAATAGGAAAAAAAAATGGTTCGACGCTTGCACTAAGCCGCAGTATGCTCGATACACAGCGAAGCTGATCAGTATCATGCTTATTTATTGCGGTATCTAGGCAGAACTATTGCTTTAACATTTGCTTTAACTTGGCTTGAACTTGGCTTGAACTTGGCTGTAGCGATGATGAATTTTGCTTGAACTTGCCTTGAACTTGGCCGTAGGGGGGTTCGAACTATGATGTTACGATGCATGATACTGATAAGCTTGGCGGTGAATCGAGCATTGCGGGGCTTAGTGGAAGTTTCGAGCCATTTTGAAGATGCGGCGCTGTTGCCTTCTCCATTTTTGTGGGCCAGTGGTGAGTATTGAAATTTACCCATTTTCTGTGTGGCGCATACCCGTTAATGATGATGATAATTTTTAGGTACGGGGTGAACAAGAAACGATGTGCTAATCAGCCTCGCTGTTAAAAGCCGTTACGGAAACAAAAAGAGGCAGTAAGAATCCAGCGTTCTTGCTGTCTCTTTTTCTTTCCTTGTCCGCTTTTTTTTTTTTGCCTAAGCGCTGGAAAATGCACCGAAGTTCATTATTCCAATAGTCCAGCAAGCTCCTTTAAGTACCTCAATTTTTGTACACGTTTACGTGAATAACAGCACACAGGATTGTTGTACTTGTGTAAATTGGTCTTGCGGATGCAGTATTTAAAATTGATGTTTACCGTTTCTGGTGCCAAGGCCCATGCTGTGAATAACTGGTTTTTCTGTTTTATTACACATTTAGTCGTATGTGTGGCGCTCGGTTGAACATTGTTTAACATTGATGTCTAAGTTTTATTTAAAAGCGAGTGACAAAGTGCCCCGTTGAGGGCTGCACTGACTGCTGTATTTCAACCTGCTGTTACTAAATATCTCGAGTTACGTCCTGGATGCTGTATATGAGCTTACCTTAGTTTAGAAAATTGTGGCGTTTTCACTTTGTTTTTTCTTGGTTAAAAGGAATCTTGATGTTCATTTGCTAATTTCTGCGAATATTTGTTTCAAAGAAAGCATTGTGATAATCTATAGTGCTGTTTCGAAAATGATTGCCTTACTTTTCGAAACTGGTTTGAATAGCATTCGATTCGTATTCGATTCGCTGTCATCACTATTCCATACATATTCAATTCGGCTCTGTAATTTACAGTTCGCGCAGCCCTAGAAAAAAGCGCTGGCCTCACAGATCCATCGGCGGCTCTTGAACCATGAGCGTATTCAGACAAGGTGACTCTGTATGTATGCTGTAGCAATCTCTGAATTTGTTGTGTTATAAATCAGATAATTCTTTTGTTTTTAATCTTATCAAAAATTCTTCCCTTTCTCAAACCATTCCAACCTATTTACTAATCGACAGCAGAACATACGAAGATACGACGCTCCCTACCGCAACGGTGGCTACATGGTTGAGCGCGCGCTTCCAATGCGGGAGGTAGCAGGTTCGATTCCCGGTTCCGACCGGAAACCCACCGGTTTTTTCCTAATGGGAAGAGGAGTACACCGACCTGGTACTCGGTTGATCATGGGTACACATCTCAAAACGTCGCTTGGGAGGGCACCCACCCTGTGGGAAATTGGCTGCATGGGACCGCCAGACCTAAAAATAAAGTCATCCTTTCTTTTTTTTTTCGTTTTTTACCTTTGCAATTAACTGCAATGTTTATATAATTTGTTGGAACGCACTCTGTCCTAATTAAACCGTCTTCATTGTTTGGCATATAATTGTTGTAAGATAGCACATTATTTTATAACGTGAATTCGCATATGCGAAGTAAAAGCTTGTGTGCATGCTTTCGTGTGTGTGGTGGAGTGCGCGTATATGTTCGCTGCACTTGATTTACGCTCGTACGGTCAGCTCTCTTTTCCCTCTAACGCCATACTTTATCATTGTTCTTCAGCCATCTGTGCGAATATCACTTGCAAATCGCTCGTAAGAGGAAAATTGCGCTAAAATTTTCCTTTTTCCTAACACAAATCTTTTGTCGATGAAGTCCATGCGTCTCTGGGAAACAAGTCACGCGCCGTGCTCCATTCAAAGGTGGCCTCGCGTTTACAGTGAGTCACGCAACGGGCGTTAAAAGCTGCTATTCGTCGCCGCAGAGTTTTACTGCTTTCAGCGGCCACGTTTGTAGTCCCGAAGCTGCCAGCACTTATCACCGAACGAAAAGGGAGATCTTTACTCTCCATTCACGTGGTAAAGATAACCACTTGTACCGGTCATGACTCTGGAAACACGAGCAGGAAATGGCCCCTCCGAGTTGAGCAGAATGCCCGTCACTCTGTCGCAAAAGCTTTGGCGCCGTCGCGGCAACACGAGGGAACGTCATTCTTGAACCTTGAACTTGACTCTTTGACCTTGATTTAGGAAAACTCTATAGACCTATTCCAAGTTTGTAAACAGCGGTAGGTGCCGTCGACATACTGAGGCGCTTGTAGCGACGTCGCGGCGCGCAGGCTCCGCGCAGCTCAAAGCTCGCCGCCGCCCTCTATGATCACGTGACAACTGGCACAGCAGCTGCAAAGCTGCCTCCGAGCACAGCGCGTCGGGGAGCCTCCCGCGTGCGGGAGACTCCCCGACGAGGCAGACTTTCAAAAAAGGTTTCAGGGCTCCCTTCTCGAACGAGTATCATAAAACTCGAGGCGTTGGGCGTACACAATAAGCTCGGCGATTTACAAGTGCAGCGCAGTGCCCAGATTTCCAGGCTTTCGTGCCCTGGAGCGGGCAAGGCGATTCTAGCCAAAGCAGGTATCACCTCTCCTCTGACTATTATAAGGTGAGAGCAGTTCCACTTCCACACACTCTAAGATCGACGATCCTGGTTCATTGACTTGCACGAAATATGAATCAGGTACATAACCAGGGAACAAGGAGAGCGCAGGCTAAAGCCTTCCTCTCTGTGTTAAACAGCAGAAGAGAAAACGAGCTCTTCGAAGACGCATCTCGTTCGGGACCGAATAACTTCGTGGACGCCGTGGTAGACGTGAGCGGCCGCACCGTTAGTGCCGCCTCGCTGTGGAATAAATCCGTCAGGGTGGCCGAACAGGTCGCCATCTCTCTGGCGCTAACGACTAGAGCTCCATCCCCATTTTTTCTGATTCCATGACGGCCGACAGGTCGTTCGACGCCAACGAAATCTCTTTGGCTGCTCACAGCGTTCTTACTAACAGCACAGTATTCCCTCACGAGTGGTGATGGCACCGACGGGGACCCGTTGACCTCCTTTCACGAGATCGCTTCCCACTACACACTAGGCAGGAAAGCCTTTTCGGATCCACACAGAGAGCTAACCAGGAGCCAGGAGATATTCCTTCGACTACTCCAGACTAGATCCCTCCCGTCACCGGCACTATGGCCCTGTATACGGACATTTCCCCGAACTGCTCGGCATGCGATCAACTCGCCACCTTTCCTCATTTGATATGGTGGTGCCCCCCGCTTGCGAGTTTCAACAAGGAAGCGTCACGTCACGGAGACGGATTTTTTGAAGTGCATCGCAAGTGCAGACCTTGCGCGGCAACTCCGGGTGGTCCAGGGAGACTGCGAAGCGATCGGGAACCTTCGTTTTCCCGGCCCCGTCGCGGGTGATGCCCTCGGTGGGTTCTTAGGAACCCTCTTCCCAGGACGCAAGTATGGTTCATTGTCTGTCTGTCTGTCTGTCTGTCTGTCTGTCTGTCTGTCTGTCTGTCTGTCTGTCTGTCTGTCTGTATGTCTGTCTGTCTGCCTGCCTGCCTGCCTGCCTGCCTGCCTGCCTGTCTGTCTGTCTGTCGGTCGGTCGGTCGGTCGGTCGGTCGGTCGGTCGGTCACGTGGTGGCCTTGCTCTGGCCATTTCTCGTTGTCACATCAGTTTGTTTGCTTGTTTGTTTGTTTGTTTGTTTGGGTTTTTCTATAAAAAGGAAAAAAATTGGCGAACCTTGCACTAAGCCGCGCAAGGCTTGAAACAGCAAAACTGGGCGATTCGGAAGACTAATCTGGTTGCTTCTAGGTTGTTTCTAGGCCTTAGTTAGGTGGTGCAGTTTGTTTCTGGGTTGCTGCTATACGCAAGAAACAATGGTTCAGTCAGGTTAATCGATGCCAAAGCTCTACTGTACAGTCATTATTACTCCGCGGAATCGCGTATCATTAAGCCCACAAGCGCCGATGACATGTAGACGAACTCGGCCGGTACGCTAGCTAGGCCTACCTTCGCTGGCCCGATCTCGGCGCAGGCGGCCTGTGTGCACTGGCTGAAAGCGCGTCGCATCGACGCTCATCGCTCCTTGTGCTGACACCGTACGCAAGAAACAATGGTTCAATCAGGTTAACCGATGCCAAAGCTCTACTGTACAGCCATTATTACTCATCGGAATCGCGTATGATTAAGCCCAGAAGCGCCGATGACATGTACACGGACTCGGCCGGTACGCTAGGCCTACCTTCGCTGGGAGTCGTACTCGTACGGGTCGTATTTGGTTGGCCCGATCTCGGCGCAAGTGGCTCGCGAAGGTTGAGGTTTGCGCATTTCTCGAGCCTCTTACTATCCCATTAAAGTGTAGCCGAGGTAAGCAAAACTGTAAGGATTGCCAGAGATGCGCTTGAGTTGTAGTTTTGCCGACCGGCGTTGTTTTTCTGGCGTACTTGTAGTACATGCCGCAGCACCGCAAATCGGATCGGACGCCGGGTCGTAACGTTCGTAGATTATTCCTCGGCCAGCTCTGCTGAAAGATTGTCCCAACTATATTTGTAAGCGCGTAGCTACAGCTCCCAGACTAAGGCATTAGCGGCTGAACTGTCATTGCTAGGATTTAGCTAGGTGATGCTAGGGTGATTCCGCGTTGATTCTCAGCGCAGAGAGGTTCGAGTTAAAATACAGACAGTCACAGACACGACACGGATGTCCAAATGCTAGAGATAGAAACTCGCGCTGAAACCAAGCGTTCGCATCTCTCAGAGATCTACGCGCACGTCGTCGTTGGCGAAGGCCTTCCATCGCTTCGGGGTCTTCTCGCAGCCGCCGTTGCCTTTCCCGTTTCCTAGTACTATCTCGTTGTACGTACTCGGGGTCTTGGGCTCGCCGCCGTCGCTTCGCCGCCATTTGTTGGGCTAACTGTTGCCCTCTTCATTTTTTGTGGGCCAATGGTGAGTGGTGGGATTTACCCAGTTTCTGTGGCACATACCTGTTAGGCCGCACAGAATAGGCCGCACAAATTACCCTAAACATCTTCAAAAAAATCATGAAGGGCGCTCACTGCGCTTCTTTGATTGTCAGGATGTGGCCGTGATCCAAGCGCCTGGCTAATTGCAAGTGGTCGTCCCTCGAGGCTGTTCAACCAATCACTCAGTTCAGCGCATTGTTTTTCGTATTAAGGGCATTCTATAATGGTATGCCCCACTGACGCATCGGTTTATCACGATAGTCGCAGTGATGGGGTGTTCTTGTTTTGATGCGGATCAAGTGAGGCGTGTATGCAACATTTAATCGGCCAAAGTGCGTATGAAAAATAAACATCAGTTGAAAGTCAGCGCTGTGTGTGTTTGCGTGTTCCTTTCCGTCCGCGTCCAGTCGCGCTGTAGAAACTTAGAACATTTAATCGTAGACAATGCAGGAGTGTGTCAGACGTTCGATCGATCTTTTTATTTGGTGTAAATCCTTGAAACGGATCATGTTAATACAAGTATGAATACTTTGTATGGTCATCAAACTATGCATTCTCGCACAATTTGTGGCGCAGGACGGAAAGCGTGTGTGTATTCTGCCTAATGGCTGTCTGTCTGTTCGTTTGAACAAACGAATCGCATCGTCAATAAAACAAGTCAAGAAGGGGGGAATTGGACGTGCGTCGGTTCTCGATGAACATCGGTTATGAGAGCGGCGTCGACTTCCTTTTCTTACACTGCCAAGAGCTTTTCGATAAGACTGTAGTTGTCCCACATCATCGACTTCAATGTGGCCTATTTCCTTTGCGTCTACTGACTACCCAGTGTCAAGCGCTGTCCAGACAATCGTGTCGTTACCAGTGGCGTAAATCATGGGGGGGGGGTCAGGGGGGGGTCCGACCCCCCCCTGTCCCCAGGCTGGGGGGGGACACCCCATGCAAGTGTCCCCCCCCTCGAGATTTATCTTCAAAATGTATTTGAATTTCTTGACAGTCAAGGACAACTCGCGCACTCTCCGTAAAACCAACTCTGAAATCTGACTCACTTTCATTGAACAGAAACTAAGTACTGGCCGGTACACACGATGGGGAATACCTTCATGCGTTAACGCAAAAAGTGGTACAATTTTTATTACATAATTTAACCCGAATGACGCAGCTGCAAGAATGCTAGCGCCTGCCTACGAGTGTTGCTATTAGAAACTAACTTCGCCATGCGATGTCGCTAACTATTGGATACTCAGTACTATTTTTTCTGACCAGGCGCCGATGCTGATGCTTGTTTTATTATTATTATTATTATTATTATTATTATTATTATTATTATTATTATTATTATTATTATTATTATTATTATTACTGTATGTTAATTCATATTTTTAATTTTATGATTAAAAATAAAGCATATATATAAAAACAAAATGGCCGCCATTGCAAGATGTGTGTCCCCCCCTTGTAGTCTTTATGGATTTACGCCACTGGTCGTTACTCCCACTGCGCAGAACCTATTGCGTCGCCGGAGCTTGACACGTTGCGGCAAGCATCCTTGTACTTTATTTGAACGCCAAGAACGTCCTCTTACATGCCGAATAGAGGGTGACGCTACGATAGTTTCCTGTTTCCTGCTGAGTCATTCGATGTGATTGCCATTGATCACATGTAGCACGTGGTTGCGGATCACGTGGTTGCGGCATTGCGTACCATTCTTTGGGGACGCCGCGGCTGCACTGGATTCTGCCGTGCGATACTTCGGTCGCGGCACACATTACGCAGCGTAAGCACTGTGTGACTGCACGTGCGACAACGAGCCTGAACCGGTTTCTTGCCAAGGAAACGGTGCCACGCGCTCGGAGGGGTCCACGGTACACCTCGTGCGCTTTTATCTGTAACGGTCGCGCGCGTGCTTTGTAAATCCAGCGCGCTGTAACTCTATAAATACGACCAGTTCTTGCGAAAGAGGGTTTACGTCTGTCTTTTACGTAAGAAAGCGCGCGCTCGCCTCTTTGGTAGAACAAATTTCGATAAGTATTTAGACTTGGAGCGGCACTGTACAGTAACCTTACACATGCGCTCACCCTGTCCTGTGATGCAGTCGGGTAGCTAATGCCAGCTGTGATATCGTAAAGTGGTGTTCGACAACATAAATGTAACAGGTCAATTCGGGAGAGCGTATTTGCCCCTAAACCAGGCCCGTAGCCAGGGGGGGGGGGGGGGAGGGGGGCTAGGGGGCCCGGGCCTCCCCCCCGAAATTCGGATGGAAGGGGGGTGTTTTACCGAGGAAAAAATAGTAAAAATGGGTGTTTTTCAAGGCTTTGAACAAGTGCCCCCCCCCCCCCCCCGAAAAAAATTCCTGGCTACGGGCCTGCCCTAAACAGTTCGGGTTCATGGGACCTGAGCAGGCACATCACGTATATGACGTCATAGCATGGTCGTCGGGAGGATTTTCTCTTGGGGGGTGCAAACGGCTGTTGCATCGCGGCTGGGGGAGGGGGAGAGCACTGGTCTAGCTTGGGTGAGGGCAAGTGCTGGTGAGGCTTGAGGGGGGGCAAGTGCCCCTTTTGAACCCCCCCTGCCGACGCCCATGCGTCATAGCACCGCCACAACTTGA